>JARPMJ010000763.1:125000-221928 GCA_033366665.1 Phoxinus dragarum | reverse complement strand
AATGACTCACCCTCATGTCGTTCTAAGCCCGTAAGACCTCCGTTCATCTTCGGAACAGTTTAAGATATTTTAGATTTAGTCCGAGAGCTTTCTGTCCCTCCATTGAAAATGTATATACGGTATACTGTCCATGTCCATAAAGGTAATAAAAACATCATCAAAGTAGTCCATGTGACATCAGTGGGTTAGTTAGAAGTTTTTGAAGCTTTGAAAATACTTTTTGGTCCAAAAATAACACAAAATTCTGAGCCATTGCTGGACGCCGCGGACAGACGCCGAGTGGCGCCGCCTGTGTGTGTGTGTGTGTACACAGAGAATAATGTGTTAGAATTTTAAAGACGTGGCTCTGCGCGACGCATAGATTTATCTGTTAAACTGTTTGTTTGATTGTTTTGTTGTGAACTTGAATGTCTGTCATCTTCTGTGAAGAAGGGGTTACAAAGGAGAAACTATCGCAGGTTGTTTTGCTTAAGTTTCCAATTGACTGAAGATATAAGTTATTGTTACAATGTGTTCTTAATAAATATTTTAAATTTGGTCTAAAAATGGCGTAGCAACCTGTGCTTAAAAAAAAAAAAAAAAAAAAAGTAAAAACCGAGAATCGAATCGAACTGTGACCTTAGAATCGGAAATTGAATCGAATCGAGGATTTGGAGAATCGTGACACCCCTAACAGTGACGGTTAAGTTGCGGGTTCCCGGCCTGTGTCCATTCTCAACCCGTATAGTGTGTGCAACTGTGCTGCGCGGATCATAACCCGCGGCTCGGCGGGGGGCAATTCTCTTCAGGGAAAACCAATCAAGAAAACATATCAGGGCTCGACAATAACGCTTGTCCAGGACACGTGTGTTTTTGTTTAAAGGGACAAGTGAAAGAGAATTGTTCTTGCCCAACCGGACAAATGCCCTGATTAAAACAATTTTCAATATAAAAAAAATGACAAAAATAACTAGGGAATCACCGATGATTCTGATTTTATTTTATTTAATGTAAGTGGCGATTGATATCCTATAGTTGATGATAATATACTGACGGTAACAGAGTTGCGCCGTTTCAATTTGAAATGAAAGATGGAGCATACATTTAATAAAATTAGGGAAAAAATGCACTTTATAAAGGTAAAAAACTTATTCTGATAAGAGTGTTTTCCAACAGTGATGTAATGAAACATTGACAATTTAAGTTTGAAGGGAGCCTCTGTTTAGGCCATCAAGGAAATGTAATTTTCCCAAAAGAAGAACTTTTAAGAAATGTTATTTTTAAAGCAGCTTAGGTCAGTGTGATATTTGACCATATTATCATGTATAACACTTGTAATGTGATGATCAGATGCATATATCTAAATCAGAGAATATCATAGGTTTGGGCGGTTGGCGGGTGGATTATTTATTTTTAACAGCGGATTCGGGGCACTCAAAGTGCACTAGATTAATGAATTTACCTTTAAAAATGTAAAAAAAATGTACCACCTCCGCCTTGCTTTGAGCCAGGAAAACCCCTGAAAGACTGCCGAAAAAGAAAGTAACCACTTTAAAACATTGCATTAGGTCATTTCCTACCACACCAACACATCTGGCTGTGAAATATTAACCCTAAATAAATTCAGAGGAGGCACTGCAATGGTGGAAATGTGTCAACCAGTATTTATTCATGTAAACTGGATTGCAACAGAGTTGAGATTGAGACATGTCCCAAACAAAACAAGGAAGAACTTTTGTTAGGCAAAATGTGAAGCGGTGTTTAGTTGTTTACAACTTGCCACATTAACAGAGAATGTATGTGTCCTCATAGCGATGCATTTATCAGCCAATCCAGAACTAATGTTCAAATCAAAACTATCCGTTTTACAATATTATCTTTACTGTTCAATGGAGACGCATGAATACTGTAGCTCTGAAGGATTGCAAACGATGAGCGTCATGGTAGACGCTCTTTAGGTGAGATGTGTGACTTTATTCATGGCAATTAGTCAATGGTGGCAGATGAAGTCAGTGAAGAGGGAGTCGCAGGCGCTCCAACATAAACACCTCATTAGTTCGCAGAGCTCCTCGCCTGGGAACCGACGCGGCTGCATAATGTTTACATGACCATCCCTTGGCAAAAACGAGACTGTGTTGGAATCTGTTCGGCTGTGGTTTCCCGAATCCCTTCCCTTGCCTTTTCACGCTGTAAAATTGAGGATTGATATTAGGACATAAGGAAAAGTTTGAGTTTTTGGATGATCTTCAAGACCAGAGTGAACCAAGAGAGTGCTGGATCTATTCTGTTCTGCTACAACAGGGTTGGGTTGGTCTGGTCTGGAACAAAACATAAGACAACACACAACCTCAACACACAAAACCCTTCTCCTATCCTGACTCGACTTATTTTCCTCGATGCCTTGATGTTTTTGAGTGCTTTGGCAAGATATGACTGTAATTTCTTGCCATAACCCATCAAAAAAATAAACTATAACAAAGAGTTACCGACTCATTTCCTTCTATTCAATTGTGATGAAACAAATAGGCTACAAAAGAAAGAACGGCATTCAAGAGTACTGTGACGTGAAACCGCTTCTCTGAACCTTTAAAATAAACTGACCTCTGAAAACAGAAATCAGATTAGGATGTTGGTAATGACAGACTGATATATCCAGCGATTCTAGTCTCTAGATTTCGTTAAATTACGGTAAGTATATGGCCTTTTTTGAACTAGATGCCTTTCAGCATCTGCCATGCAAAAAGACTGATGGCTTAACTCTTTCCCTGCCAGTGTTTTTTTTTTTAAAGTTCACTTTCACAAAACTGTTATGGCCCCAGAATATTTTGTTGTATGAATATCTGAACATGCAATATTTCAAAAGAAAGATAAAAAAAAAAAGAATAATAATTTTTTATTCTAGATTCATGCATTCTTTTTTTTATTAACACTTGAATGTGGGTTAGTTAGTTTCATTAAAAAAGTAACATTTTGCACAAAAAGCTGGGAAAACACTAAGTCCAGATCAGATTGAGAGCGATGTTGAAACACAGATGGAGTAAAAAGCTTCACAGTCCTGTACCTCGTCCTGGGTCGCTAACATTAGGCAGTTTTGATTTATATGCTGTTTGATAAACATTGCTTACACAGATGTAAGCTACTTTTGTTTCTGCTTCTGCTTCGCTTGTTTTTATCAAGCGATTCGGTACTCTTTCAGAAGATGACTAATAGCACCAACTACCATATAACAGCGAAAACACGGATTGCCGGAAAATTCTGTCAATTGCGGCGGGGAAAGAGTTAATACAATAAAAACACACTTTCTCTCCTCCAATATACTACACAATATGCACATGATTTGAAGTAGAATTTATGTCCATATAGCACAAACAGTGCAAAACACTTTGGATTTGGTCTTTGTTCAAATCATTAACTCTCAGAATAACAAAACTAACGATGCAATACATTACATACAAGTCAATATTGAGATTTTGGTCTATTTTGCTTCCATAACGTGTTATTTCAGAATAGTGTGAAAGAAAACATCCAAGCGTTTATTTTATTAAACATTATGTAGATTTCAATTTCAATACAATTTAGTGTCAGAAATCACTTCAGCAGCTTTACATAGACCAACCTTTGAGTTTCATACCCATCTATATTCTGAGGGTTGGTTTAAATATCTAATTTTTTTTATAAATATATTTATTAACTTTTTTAACAACATATAGGCCTATTACACACACACCAGAAACAAAAATACAAAATGCAGTATAGACACATATTGATGTCTTTCGCATCATTACAACTTAGCATATCTCAATTTGTACAGGACTCACATCCTCAAGACTAATGAACAAAAAAAAACATACATACAAACTATTAAGGCCTCCTAATACAAATACATCCTATAATCTCACGTATCTTCAATTGTCTCTTTAAACATGTAACTATCCTCCTTCTCTTTGAAGGATCTAAAGGGATTCCAAACATCTTCAAAAGTCTTACCCTTTCCTTTAATAATATTTGTGTTTGAATATAACAAATTGTTGTCAAAAACAATATTTGAATAATATTTTCAAATATTGAAAACATTTTATTTTCTCCATTGACATATTCAGTACCATCTCCCTGAGCCACCTTTGTATGCTGGGTGGTTCTAGATTCTTCCACTGTATTGCAATGAGGCGTTTAGCTTGTAAGATACACATAGAAATAAAGATACATTCCTTTGACTTAAGCTTAGGATACAGATGCAGTAGAAAAATCCTTGGTCCAAAAGGAAGACTCACATTTATAATTTTACCAATCATATTATGCACTTCTTTCCAGAATTTTGATATCTCTTCACATTCTCATATACAATGGAAATAGGTACCTTTACAAACATTACACTGGGACATGTATCTGGTATATTTTCATTAAATTTGTTTGATAATACTGGAGTTATGTATACACGCATAAGCCAATTATATTGCAACAACTTTAATCTCGTATTAACTGTTTGTACTTGAGCATCTTGACAAATCTCACTCCATTCATCAGGTGTGATCTCCTCGTTAAGATCCTGACTCCATGCTCCTAAACGAGAGCTAGAAGACTCCGGGGAGCCCTCTACCAACATATTATACAGAAGTGAAATCCGACCTTTTTCATAACAATCTTTGGTAACCACTCTTTCCAAAACTGATAATGGTGGTATATTTCCAGTACTTTTTTGAAATGATAAAATAAAACTTCTTATCTGTAAGTACCTAAAAAAATGACTTTTAGGTATATCAAATGTATTACTTAATTCTTGAAATGACATAAGATTGTCTTCCTTTTAAATATCTAATTTACATAAGATTTTTACTTCTAAAAACGTGGTAATTTATTCTGTATTTTCTGATTAATGTTGTGCGTCACAGCAAGCTCCCAATACAAGGTACTATAAATTAATACATCAACAAAATGAAACAAGGATTTTGAATCTGGCTCGATCCAATGTTCATATTTCCGGTCTGGGAGTGTATGCAAATCAGTGCATATTTAATTAGTCAATGCCTCATTTGCATATTTAAACATAACATTTGAGAAAACTCGTCTTGTCTTAATGTACTACTGTGATTAATCAACTGTGATACATCTATGAGTTTTTACCCGGTTCACCTGGGAATTTAAAAAAAAAGGTTTTTAATGCAGCAATTCCAATTGGCTTTGCTCTCAACAACAACATCCACACGTCATGCTTTCATGAGTCACGCCTCTGCAGAGCGAGCATGCATTACTCTACAATAGCTAACAAAGAACGGCACTCATGTATTTTCTGGAAAGTGCAGCCAGACTCGCCTCACAGGCAGGAGAGCGCGATTCCTCAGCGGGGCGATTTGCATTGGCCAGCAGGGTAATGATGACTTCAAAATCCTGCACTGCATTGCCAACATTATTACAAACTCCACTGGAGTGAAGGTTATATAACCTGCGCTGAAACACCAGAAAAGCTATTGCAATATTGGCGACTTTATGCAAGGGGGAAAACCGTTCCTCTCACATTGGCTGTTTTACAGCTCCTCGATTCACCTAGCTCTGCTGAGCTGGAAGACTCTTCCCTGCCGGCCGTCGCCTGATTGAACACACGTGTTTCGGTCGGCCAGAGTAGAGAGAGCGCATTAAACTGATCTTTCCTCTCGCAGTGTGAGCAGGTCAACAATTACAGTGTGAAGAGATGCTACTAAAAATGTAGAGATGCTGTCTAAAAATGTTTAGGGCCAGACAAGTAGTTTGTAGGGAATTACAAACCTGCGCACATATATTCAAACGCACATAACTATAGAATTAATTCTTGATGCGCACGTGAACGCCATCAGCGTTTCTCACAGGTTGGCGTTTAAAGTCTGTGTAGAGAGAACGGTGTCGTCTTAGCGGTATCTAATTTAATAACTAATGATCGTTGTGACGGAAGTGAATCAATCAAAACTAACTTTAGCTGGAAAATATCTTTATTCAAGAACCGCTATAAAGACAAAACAACCTTAAATTATACGTTTATCCCTGTAAAGCAGCTTTGAAACAATCTACATTGTTAAAAGCGCTATATAAATGAAGATGACTTGACTTGACTAAAATAAAAGACACCAAATACACCAACATCATAATGTAGTGGACAATTAGCCCAAAAAATTAATAAATAAAACGGTCCAAAATGAACACTCATCAAGTGACACATGCGAGTGAATAAAATAGGTACTTGCTGTTTTTTTTAATGGAATTGTAAAAAGCTTTTAACAAACAAAAAAATCTGTATTGAAGTAAAAAATAACACCTTGTTTTTGCTCATGGAAACAGCTAAATCAATAAATGGCCCCAAAATAATAAATTCAATTCTATATATTATGCACCTTATACTCAAAGCACTATAAATAATACGGTACATTAAATTATTAGTAAGTAGTTAAACGTATTAAAGTCCCCCTGTGGTGAAAATCAAGTTATTAATGTTTTTTATATGTCTATGTGGTGTTTTTAATCTGCTTTAAGAAAAATAAATAATTGTGTCCCTTAAAACTCACCTTTGATCTCCAGAATTATATATTTAAGTGTTTTTTTCCTTGAAAATAAATAAATTCATGCCTTAAAATAGCTTGAATGTAACTCCACAGTCCACACCCTTGCCTCATTTAGTATACGCGGTCCTATGAATATGCAAATGAGCCCCGCCTCCACTCACTCACTCAGAGATCCACTGGTTGACGATCACACGTTGATCTGATTGGTTACAAGGTAGTGTGTGACGTCAGAAACACCAGCGATTTTTTGGTTTGTCTTAAAGCATATTAAAAACACCACATAGACACATAAACAACATTAAAAACTTGATTTTCACCACAGGGGGACTTTAATACATAATTAAATTTATTAATAATTAGTTTAATTCAAATAGTTCAAACATAGATTCTAGAATTAAAATAAAAATCTGTTAATATAGCTCAGTCACTGTAGGTTTGAATGTAGACTATATTAATACAGTCCATTGATCTTCGATTTACATTGACCACGGTTCATCCATAGTCTAAAGTTACTACTGGTTGTATAAAGATTAGTTACAAAATGCAGGATCTTGAATGTCCTTTTCTAAAGTCAGAAAAGAAAAGAGAACAAGCCGTTGTCATGATCATGTGGGAACGGTGTTGGGCTGCTTCAGTAATCCACAGTTGAGTTCGGTTAAGTCTGCCTCTGGCTTCAACATCAAACATGGCGATTAACAAGTACTCAAGGCCAGACAGCTTCCTTTGAACCACCAAATCTGTCAAATATGCCTCCCACCATCACAACCAAACATAAAAATCTGTTCAGTTTCCATGAATCACGACCTCATCTCCCAGAGGACGATATTACCAGCAGACGCTCAGTAGCAGCGGGACGCCTCATCACATTCATTCATCAGTGTTTGATCAACAGCGCTGGAGGGAAGGGTTACACGTTCACCAGGGCTGGGGGCGAAAACACCAGCCAAGTGACAAAAATACACCAGAGACTTAAAACGTGGGCAGAAATTACCCTTTTTATCCGTTATGCAACAACATTTTGCTCAGATTCAGTTGCTCATGCACTATTACTCAATCACTTCCATTTTTAAGTTGATGCTAAATCAGTAATTTGGCACTCATGGATCAACCATCCTCACATATTTGTAATGAGAAGAAGCACTTAACTAAAAAAAAGCAGATTTAAGGGATCTCTGCGGTTTACCGTCAAAATAAATGTTTGATGGATTAATGCTTGAAATTTAAGAAATTAAGACGGCTATACATTTTAGTACTGTAATTCATTTTCTTCATTTTCTTATTTTACAATAAATGTATTAATAATAATAATGTTAACAAAAAGTATTGATATATATAAAATAAGTTTAAGTGTAGGGATGCACCGATTTAAAATCGATAAGTGATACTGATAAGTCTTTATATTTGAAAGCCGATAACCGATATATTGGCTGATAAATCTAAATCCAAATTTTAATATAATTTTTGAGAGCCTGATTACAAAAACAAAAGTCTCACCATTAAAAGCCATGTCCCAAGCACATAATTATAGTGTTCTCATTATAATTTTATGTAGCCGATATTCTGCACATGTTGCATTTAACCATATTTTACTTTTTATGGAGTGATTCCAATCATATTTCAAGCAATTCAAAATCATTACGGCGAACATCTGAAGTGTCTCGGCTGGAGGATCCATTATTTATCGGATTTAATATATCGGCCAAATTATCTTATCGGGGCATTAACGATAACATTAAAAATTAACATATATCGGCTGATACCGATATGGTGGCCGATATATCGTGCATCCCTATTTCAATATTAACTAAAACTGAAATAAAACTAAATGGTTATACTAAAAAAAAAAAATTTTTTTTTTTTTTTTACTAAAATTGAAATACAGCAAAAAATAAAAGTTACATAATATATAAATATTATAAAAAATAATACTAAAATAACTGTAATAACTAAATATTATATAAACAATGCTATGAAAGATCCAGATAAACTGCCTTACTAGTTCTCCGAGCAGAATATTGCTGGAAAATACATATCCTTTGGTCACTGGTTTTGATCGTGTGGCTTGAAAGCACTGGATTTGAGACGGGTGTCAGTCAGAGGAAGGGTTAGGAACAGGTCGCTCTAGTCTTCATCGCTGGCAGTCTTCTGTGTCATACTTTATAAATAGAAACAGCCAAGAGATGTCCGTCTCTCCACCAACCCTAAATCACCGTCCTCAAAATAGGTCAATCTGACGGATCGAGCCGCGCACAAGAGACGAGGAGCGACGTCGAACACAAAGACAAACCTCGCCAAATGCAGTTTCAGCCAGGGACAAAATCTCAAAGCAAGAACCAGACAATACTCTTACCTAACCGTGATGACTAGGCTTACTCGCCAAGCAAAAAGACATCGAGGGGAATAAGGAAGAATAAGCTTCTTCAAGACCAGACAGTAGAAAACAGCACGGCTGTTAAGCCTCTCTCTGTTGTGCCGTTCAATACTTTAAACTGGAGGACTAGTCTGTGCTGTTGCTGAACTATCTTACCATGCAGGAAAAAGAGGTTTGGCAACGTCCGAGGCAAAATACCATAGCACAATAATTATTTTACGAGGTTTTCAGGAACAATTTAGAGACATTTCTACAATACCTGTCCTTTGCATTTTATTGTATTGTATATTTATGTTGAAAGTCAGCTATTCTATATGATCAGACAATTTGTGACTGGAGATCAATAAAAAAAAAAATTGCTGAGCCATTTCTATTAGTGCTGTTATTGTTAACTAACACTACAACTAAAAACTTGTGTTAATTGAAATACAAATCTAACTTTTCAATGAAAATGTTTTAATTAACATCTAACATTTAGGCAATTACCGTATTTTCCGGACTATAAGTCGCACTTTTTTTCATAGTTTGGCTGGTCCTGCGACTTATAGTCAGGTGCGACTTATATATCAACATTAATTCATACTGGCTGAGATGAACCAAGAGAAAACATTACCGTCTACAGCCGCGAGAGGGCGCTCTAGTTAGCGGAGTTGTTCAGAAGCGACACCGAGGAAGAACTCAATGGATTCAGTGTTGAGGAATGAGATCGGGAGCTTGGTGAACTTGCTGACCGGTAACTTGTTGGACTCGCTGGCTAATGTTAATTTAGCCTATTCAGCCTCACAGGTATATGTTCTTTATGCTATTGTGTCGCTGAATAACTGTTAATGTGTTACGCTAACACACCGGACACCTATTCAGCCTGTTGTTCTGTGTGCTGTTGTGTAGTCCAATAACCTTTCCAGATTAAATGTCTGTTCTTGGTCTTGGATTTTGTGAAATAAATGCAGCTTATACTCCAGTGCGACTTATATATGTTTTTTTCCTCTTCATGGCGCATTTTTTGACTGATGCGACTGTTACTACGGAGCGACTTACGGCGGTGATCCACTTGTCCGTGCGACACTTCTGTCGCGTTGCACTCCACTTTATTCCTATGGGTGACGTCAAGCGACTTTGACGCGCCCGCAGAGCATTCCGGGAAGGCGGCGCTTCATTTGAAAAAATGCCGCGCGTCAAAAAGCTGGCCGATGCCCATCTTTATGCAAATTAATTCCATTGAACGCGACGCGGCTATCCAATAGAAGCACGCACATGGAGACGGGGGGAAGTCTCTCGCGGGTCCTTTGTTCTAGACTGGCCGCTGGCTCAAAACCACGCCCATAGCGGTAAACTAGAGGAACGCCCATCAACGTACAAATGTGGGGAGGCGTCGCGACACCACACAACATTCGTGTCGGACAAGTGGATCAGTACCGTTATAGTCCGGAAAATACGCTAAGTAAAAAAAAAAAATACAAAAAATTTTATAAATATAAATTCAAGTTAAATAGACAAACTAAAATAAGAAAATGTATAAAAAAATAATAATAACTAAAACAACCTAAAATCGAAATGAAAACCAAAAATACAAAAATAAAAGTCAATTCAACATATGAATACTATAACAGTAAATAAATAATCCTAAAATAACGTTATATAAATAATACTCAAGTAAAATATTACAATCCTATATCCATTTGTTTTCAGGAACTGCAATTCAGCCAAACCTCTTATTTCTCCTGCAGGCTTTCTGCTTAATACACACACACACACACACACACACACACACACAAAGAACGGGTTTTATAGTCCTGAGATGTTTTATTTACATTTGCATACCTGAGAGCCAAAAACAGTTAAATACACCATTTGCAGTCATCATTTCTCCGCGCGCTGGCTGTTTCGTTGAGGGAACTTCGATGTCAGCATTTCTTGCCACAAGGTGAAATGAAATGCTTCTGAGAATGGAGATCGGAGACGTCAACACATCCAGACGCATGTTAACACACTCTACGGAGAAGGCAAGTGAGATAAACAGCGCTCGTGTCTGCCATTTCTTTTGTATTATCGTGTCACAGGGTGGGAAGCGTCTGATATATGACCATATTCTCAAGATTAGCACACACACACCATGTCTTCCTCACAGCGTTCAAATGACTGAGGATGTGATGTAATGTGAGATAATTACATGCAACACCCAGTAGTGCTCACTAAACTGGCCAGAGATCTCATTGAGTTTTAGACAGTCTGCGGTCCAATCATTTCCTACTGCCATTAACTGGTCTCGTGAAACGCCCAGTCTAAATATCTGATGCATAGTGGATTTAAAAATGGCTTAAAGAAGAACTGAAACGAACAAAATATAATACGATAACATGTTGGTTATTAAAATTGTAAACAAAAATAATATTAAAAACATAACATATATGAAGTTTTTCCCCAAATACTGAAATTTACATTAGTTGTTATCGGAGCGCAGCCGTGTTCGATGACGTCACTGGCATGGTGCCACTGTGGGCTACTAGCGTTATGTCAGGCTACTCCACTGCTACTCTGACTGAACTGACTCTTTTCAACAGTATGGAAGGGGAACTGTACAAGTTAACACTATAAACAGCATTTAAGTAAGAAATTGAATCATCAAATGAAATAATAAAACTGCATATTCTTCACTGTATGAATGAAACGTATACTGATTCTTATATAGACTGCTGTCACTTTAAGAACTACAATAATGCAGGGATAGAATATACTGATACACGTACACGATTTCTTACAGACGTTTACATTAACTTAAGACAAAACCAACTGTTTATTATGTGAACCTTGTGTTTTTGGCACTTTAAGTGCAATAAAACGATAAAGAGAATGTAGTTTAGTGCACGCGCTGTGACAGCTGTCAGTCTGTCTGCATTGCATTTAGCCGTTTGCGCTCGTCAAATTTAAACTGGCAAGGAGCGCCGCCGCGTCTCTTATACACAGTTTGAAAGCAGCTGAAATCACACTAACAAGTATCTTGCGGGTGTCGTCGATGGATATTGCTTATATTGGATAGCATCCTCCATGTCGGATTAATTTAGGAAGGTGATTTACGGTGAAGGTGAACATCACGATAACACCTAAGGGGTGAGGGGAACTTGTTCACAGGACCCGCCGTGGTCACATTTATGCCACAGTCATTTTGCAAACAGGTTATTCGGTCCTTGATGGCATCGGAGGTGTTGTATTCGCTTGTTGGACAGATCACAATTATTGAACATGCTCTTGAGATGCCATTTTGCTGGAGCTGTCAAGGTAGCCTACCATACCAGTGACGTCACGGAACGCTGAAGTTCAAGATGGCTGCGCCCTAGTAACAAAACAACAAACTAATATCACGGTTTTCCCCCCTTGTTACCACTTCAGCAGTTTTCAGTGTCCTACCACAAATAACAGTGAGAACACTTCTGTTATATCACCTTTACTTCCTATTTCGTTTCAGTTCCCCATTAAGGTTAATGATTATACGATTCATTGATTAATTTAATGGAAGATTTGTATTGAACTGTTAATGGACGATTGATCATGGGAATGCTTGTAATTTGGCATCCTTACTCCCCATGTTAATTGATAATTAGGGAATGCAGTAGATAGGTTCATTGAGGTTAGCGCTCTCTGTGGGTTAGTCTCAGGAGCAGCTCTCGAACACAATGTATCATCATTGATTTTCTTTCGATCCTCATATATTTCTTATATCATGTAGCTTTAAGATTGTTACGGTTATTTAATTTGTTCGTTTTTTTACTTTCCCTAGACTTATGTGATGTCTATTATTATTTGTGGTTATTGATGCATTTGTTTGAAATAATAAAACAACTTGTATTCATTAAACGCTGGTGTATGTTGTGGCTTGAAACGAGCTGGCCGTGACACTGAACACAAGTGTTGATGATGCTCATGTACTCCGACTATACGCTCTAGTGTGTGAGAAACTATGAAAGCAAGGCAATTAGTTGGCCTTCTCTTCCCAGATATAAAAATACTAAAACTAAAAGAGCAGTAAAAGTTCACCGTCAAATGAGCAGCTTTATGAACAATGTGAATAACAAGAGCCTCAGGTTAGTCCTCAAACCCACAGTCAGTCAATGGAGCAGATGGTTAAATCTCTACCACACACACACGGCCATTCAAATAGCAGATAACAGCAACCACAGCCAACAGAGAATCCGAGTGCCGCCACCGACTTGACCACTAGTGCATGATGGATCTCTGTGATAATCTTCATGCTGTCAGCCCCGCTGCTGGGCATGACCATATGTTACAGGGGTGGAAGCTAAAAGTGTTGGAGTTTGCTAATGGTGCGTGACTCAGTGTCCACTGCACCTCCATGTCACTGTCATGAATTTTTATCACAGTGTTGTTGAAGACTGAAGCCAGTACCCTGCGTAATGCATGAACACAGTGGGCTTTTAGGCCCCGTTTACACCTGTGACCTGGTATTAACTTATGCTGCATGATGCACTTTAGTGTTGTCAAAAATACCAAATACCCAGTACTAATCTCCCGCAGTGTTGATACACCAATACCAGCTGCGCTCGTTCTTCGCTCACATTAAGTTATGTCTTAAGTGAATGTAAACGGTTGAGAAATAAAAAGCACGTGTAACAGTATATTGGATACATGCATTCGGTCTTAAAGTGACAGCAACCTAATAAAGCAGCTGCCGTCTGTCATTAATGTTAATCAAACAACAAAAGACAAAGAGAAAAATCACTCACTGCTCTTGGCTGAATAACTTTTGTAACTTTAATTGTAATGATTCATCTGTATTTATTTACTCAGTTAAGACTATGCCGTGTATATTTTACATTTGATTTATTTCTAACCTGAATACTACTGTTAGACCTACCTGAAAAACTTAAAGCACTGTTTATTTCATTTGTATACTAATATATAATTATTTATTTACTTGTGCTATCGTGTAATGTTTATTTGTTCTTACTTTATTACTGACTGTTTACTTGTCTTTTTTTGTCAATTCAGAGTTCGTAATGCCTGTCTAGGCAAGTATCCTTGTAAACAACACAGTTGGTTATGTCCTCAATGAACGTAAACAGTTGAGAAATAAAACAACAATGAAGAATATAATTTTACATTTGATTACTTTATTTCTGTACCTGAAAACTTAGACCTAGCTGAAAACCACTGTTTATTTCATACGCATCGTTGTTCTGTTGTATTAATGCTGGCCTGATGAATGTTAAATGGATCCAATCCATGTTCAATATAAGTTATTAGATGATGCAGCAATAAACTAGCTAGCATACCTTGAGTTTGAGTTTTTTAACTTTGCTAATTTAAAAAACTAATCTATTTTAATGACGAAAGTTCCAATAAGAGAGCAAATGACAAATATCGAATGAACATGTATCCTGTAGATCTGAGGCTAAATCACTAAATATTGAGAATATAACAGCACATTTTATATTTGACCAACTCCAAGCGATCAGCCACTGATAATCCCCGTGACATGAGATTGAAAAATAATAATTTAACGAAACTTTTAATTGAAGTTTAATTACACCTATGAGTTGTATTTAACATAATTTAATTGGGGACACAGGTTTTCTTATATATATATATATATATATATATATATATATATATATGGAGGGGGCTTCAAGATCAGCTGTTTCTGTGAAGGGTCCATGTGCAGTTCATTGATCAGGTGCTCAGATTAATGCATATTGAATCAAAATTCAATTCAAAATCTAAAACAGGTTTTTTTTTTTTCAAATCATGACCCCAAGAATAGATTTGAATCTAATTGTGAGATTCCAAAAGACTCTCAGCGCTAGCAAACAGGCCCTTAAAGTCTTGCCCTGACAAAGCATGCTTTAACCTCAATATTGCTTTCTCCATCCACTGGACTATTCTCTTCCTTACACTGCCCCTTGTTATTTAACCTAGTTTAATCAATATGATATACATTAAGTACACTTACAGGACCTCACGTTAAATGTACAGGTAACGATCTGGTCGCTAGGAACCATGGAAACAAAAAGCATAAATGTTTTAAATTGAAAACAACTGAAGAGCCGACTGGTATTACATTTCCTACAATGATGAATTTATAGATAGAGATAGACCAAAAGAAAACCAGGAAGCAAAGCGTTCATGTTTTCTGTACCGAGCAGTGACGTTCCCGGAGAGTCTGTGGGAACATGTTTGCACTTCGGAGCAAAATTAAACACTGTGACCATTACAATTAATTCAGTGTTACACAAAGGAAAGATTCTTACAAAAACAGCAGACACAGATCGACACCCAATAAAAATGTTGTTTAAAATACATTACCAAGACAAACTTTAATACTAATGCTTCAACTTGCAATGAACATCTTATAAACCCCTTGAAATCAAATTTCAAGCTTGCAGCATTTATCAAAAGTTGACAAAACACAACTTAGCATACATTCACGTCTTCCACCTCCAGGAAAACAGACCAAGAATACTAATAACTTAATATAAATACAAAAATTCAAATTGTCCAGGTAAATGAGAATGTCTCTCCCAATACAAACTGCAACCAAATGACAAAAGCAAGTAGAAACCATGGTTTTGTCATGCTGTGATGTAAACCAATGTCTATAGACACGTAACACAGCATCTTCTTTAACTATTCATCTGACCTCAAGCATTTCATCTTCATACAGTGGCTGTAAAGTTCAGGAGCATTACCTTCATCTCCGTCCACGGTGATCCTCTTGAGTGAACTCAGTTTCAGGTCTTCAGCTGCAACACATGAACACGTTTATAATGAGAACGAGAGACACTGAACAGATGAGTGAAAAGACATGTTTGATCTGACACTATTAGGACAGTTCGTGATGCACCAATCATGATTTTTCATGTTTGATAACATTTTTTTTTTAGAGATGCACCGATTACAATTTTCTAGGCCGATTCCGATTTCCGATTTCTCATTGAGTTTGATCTGCCGATACCGATTTTAACCGATTCCGATTTCATTTTTTCTAACCACTTTACAGCAGACAAATATTTTTTTTCTATATTTTTTTTTTTGTAAATCACTATATACTTTTACCCAAACTGAATAATAACAACAAGTTTAAATGGGTAAATTTTCTATAAATATTTTTGAGTCTTCATTTTCTTTTCTGACATAGCCTACTCCAGTTCTTGTTAAAACACACTAGACATGCAAATTCTGTGCATTTTGGGCACTTTCTGTGTGAAATCATATTTATTGTGTCCATCAAAACTCTGCTTTCACTGTAATTGAGCATGAGCAGCGCAGCAGAAATAGACTCGGCGCTGAAACCCGCGCTTCACTGCTGCTCACGAGGCGCTCCTGCTTTTTTTACAAACAAAATGGCAAAAAGAAATCTTTGTTAAAGCTCATTTATTTGTTGTTTATGTGCTCTATAACAGGCAAACTAAGACTTCAAAATGCAGTGGTTGCTTATGCTACATAGGACACCTGCACAAAACAAAAACTGCAGATGGTATGTGCGCTTATTAGGGCTGGGATGGTTACCGCAATACCGCGGTCACGTGACGCCTACCGCGGGTCTGAGCTCGTCACCGTCATCACTGCAAAAAAAAACAAAAAAAACATTGGCCTGCACATGTGTGCACGTTGTGTCTAATGACATGGATTAATTGATTCTAATTCTAATGACATGGATTATGTCTAATGACATTGTGTCTTACACGAATTCAAGGTTTTCTAAACAAAACGTATCAAACGATGGAGAAAACGCAATGTTTCATGACGCATAATATAGATTCCATTCTAGAGATCCACGGATGGGCTATTATTTCACCCGCAAGTGCATCACAAAACTTATCCGATCACCATCCATCCTCACCAACGTTTTTTGACCAATTTTCAAAACCGCACCGCCCGCAATCCGCGGATTGTTTTAAGGTCTCTCTCTGTGCGATGCAAGGCGCTGCTGCCGCGAGCCGCGAGGCTAGAAAGCTCCTGGCTGTTCTAGAAAGGAGACTGATCCAATGCAGCAAAGATATTTAACGGCTAAAGTCCGTAGTATCGCCTGTTGGCTCTGTTGTATCCCCAGAATTCCGATCGGCGCACAGGGACAAAAAATAAATAAATAAATATTTTCACAGTGTAAGTCTTCTCTATGAAATGCAATGCAAGAGATCGCACGGACGCATTTAAAGCGGTTTACTGCTATACCGCGGGAATTTCTTGCTTTTCAACCGCGGTAAGAAAAAAATCCATACCATCCCAGCCCTAGCGCTTATAAACACTAAAAGTGATTTTCTCTAGGCTATATTTTGTTGTTTGATTAACAACAAAATATAGAGAAAATCACTTTTGAAGCTGTAACAAGGATTAACTATAACTAATATATGCAGTGTTAATTTACATTTGATTATTCAATTTCTTTACCTGAATATTGTTAGACTTGCCTGAAAAACAAAGCACTGCTTATTTAATTTGTATCTTTGTTCCATTGTATTTATCTATGCTTGTAATTTGTTTATTATTTTTTATGCAGAATGCAGATACACTCCAATCATTCTAGAATGATTTATTCTTTCCAAATAAAGCTATTCAAGTCATTTTCATATCAATATATATTGCAGAAAATCAAACCATTGAAATGTCTGGCAATAAAGCCAATAAAAGCACAATTTTTTCCAATATCGTTCAGCCCTGTGTGTCCTGAAGAAGAGAGAACTAAAAACTAAAGCTAAGCCTGCATTCACTCCACAGGTCTCAATGCCCAAGTCCGATTTGTGGACCATATCCGATTTTTTTGATGACCCAGCTTACTTACATCTTTTAAAAGTGACCCATATATCCGACTTTTATCCGCATTTACACTAAACTTAATGAAACCACTCAAGGTAGACGTACTGACCCAGAAGAGCTTTGGCTAATTTGCAATGGACGCAGATGAAATGATAATACAAGCTTTTGCTTTCCCCACCATCTTTAAAGGTCAGCAAAACAATACGACAATTCACCGTGACGTCACAACACAACACAACAGTAATAATAGACGTTCTTCCGGGTGGCAAAAGCCGAAGTGTTCCTATGGCAACGCTAGTAATTTGCTTGAAAGGGAGACCCACAGTCGGCAGTAAAAATTTAATAAAAATACAAAATTTAATTAAATAATGGGTTTTTTTATCATAATAACAACTGTATTTAATGATACAAGTAAAAAATATAATACATTTGTAATATAGTATGCCTACACATAATTTGCTAAATACTCTATAACTCTTTTTTTCTAGCCAAAATAACATGCTATATCATGGTCATTAATGGCTTTCCTGAGGTAAATGTTATGTGACATAATTGTCCTCCAGCTGTTATATTGACCTCTTTGCGCGGTTGAAAAACACTGATTGGTCGATATTATGTATGAGGAATATACATTTCGGTAAGTTGCGTGAGAAAATGGACGTGTGGCGTGAGAGCGCGTGAGTCTCACGGTCAATGTGTGAGAGTTGGCAGCCCTCTTTTACTTCAGGCAGTGACTGGCAATGAGTCTGATCTTCAAAAGAGACAAGTTTACTAATATTACTCTGAAGTAATATTATATAATGTAATATAATGACTGAAGATAAATGCTCTGCTATGATTTAGTAGATGGACCATTTTGAGAATAGCTACACGAAGCAGAGTTGAAGGGTTGGCAGCAGAAAGGTAAACGTTGGATGAATCGTATCATTTAGGGGATCATTAAGATTTCCTACTTTTAGCACTACTTTTAACGACACAACGCCCCCTCGCTAATAGTCGCTATAACCTCCTCACACACAGGAAATCGATAAACCCTACACACTTTGCGGTATATCTGGCGGCGCAACCCCAAACACAACACGTGTTCATCATCGTTTCAACTTTGATCAACAACAATGTTTTTAACTATGTAACTGTTCCAGTGGCCGGCTGGATCTCTTCAGTTAGTCAGTAGAAGCCGCTCGCGTTCTGCCACCCGGAAGTATCTTAGTGCCTATTGTTTACAAACATTCAGAAATGCCGTATTGGGTTGAGCTTTCGTATGCCATTAAAAAGGGTAGGGCTGTAAACTCCCAGTCGATTATTGGTCGATATGTTCTGGCTCGACCAAAATTCTGATTGGTCGATTTTTTGCCGCGTTCATTTCATCCGGTGGAAAGCACTAATTGCTAATGGGGGTGTTTTCAGAGCACCGCTGTTTCACGGGTAACAGTCAGAAGAACTGTTTACTGTTGATTAAAATACTAAATGTGATTTTACAATTACATTGTGTGTGTAAATGAATATGCTTGGACTTGGTGCTGGAAACCCAAAGCACAGGACAATAGAGACACAAATATTCCCCCATTGCATTATTATACATTATATTCAACATTATATATATTAGTTTAATGTAGTACTGACACAAAAACTCTGAAAACTTGAATGTTTTCTCTCACAGTAATTGTTATTTTGGGTAATATATACACAATAAAAAATGTCACTATCCATATTATTGCATTTTTGTATTGCGATATATTGTGACATGATTTATTGTTACATCCCTAATATTTCAAGTTAGTGATAAAAGTCTCAAATAAATGACTATTTATTATTAGCAACCAGTTGATTGGAGCTAAATGTTTGTACTTTTGCAGTGAAAGCAAACTGTGCTTCAGAGTGTGCTGTTAACCGAGAGAGACACACACCTGCAGCTGTAGATATATATTCATATTCATATTCATGCTGGAGGTCGAGAACATTATGCTGTATGTAAGCCGCTTTTAACACACTTTTATTCAACCTCGAAATCTAATACATTTGAGACTATAATTAACATTTTAAGAAGTAGTGCACAGACAATATAGACCAACAAGAAACATTCAAGTCTAGCGAGCATGTGGCATTATATTTTCAAATCAATTACAAAACTCAATCATAATGATAATTAATTACTATAATCGTAGCAATATTGGTGATTGGATTTAAGATAAAGATACAGCTGTCTAATTTATATTATTCATTGATGATAAGACTTTACAATAAGTTGTCATTTGTTAATATTAGTTAACTACATGAGTTAACGTGAACTATATAGCATTAATCTTAATGGTAATCTCAACATAGTACTACTAATAAATTTACTACTAATTTTAAATTAAAAGTTGTAGCTATCTATCAACATTAGTTAATGTACTGTGTAGGCTACTAACATTAACATTTTTATGAACTAACATTAACAGAGGTTAATAAATACTGTAAAAATATATAGTTAGTTCATGTTAGTTAGTTAGTGCATTAACTAATGTTAATAAATAAGACCTTACTGTAAAGTGTTACCTTTACATTTTTCCAGACGCTTTTATCCAAAGTGACATTCATTGCTGAACATCACACAGTAATATGAACACAACTGTTGAAAAGGTTTTTATTGTTAACAGCCAGGAAACTGTCTCTAGCTAGTTGTTATAATTAGCTTAACTTTGTATGTTTGCAAAGAAGAAGTAATAAAGCTTAGTGGTTGCTGATCTGATCTGGTTACCGAAAGGTTGCCGGTAAATCACCATTGTGTTCTTGTAATAGGAACAGTAAAAATAATAGTAGAAATAACAGTACAGCCCTGAAGTCTACTTTGAACACATCAAAATCAACTCAACATTTTCATGGCTAAAGTTGATGTGCACAATTTTTCAACGTCATATTTTTTTTCCTACCCTAGCTTAATTTAAAGAGACAACTCATAAAGAGTAAAAACACTGTGCACCGACAGCAATATTGACTCAACTATTGAATTGGGGCCCAGAACTATTTATTTGTCACTAATGGCAGACGAAGTGTTCAGCGAAAACCTGTTTGAAAACAGTCCAAAAAAGACTGAAAAAATCTAGTCTAATTGTTCATTTAAAGCGTTAGGTCACCCGAAAATGGAAATTATCCCACAAATTACTCATCCTCAAGCCATCCTAGGTGTACATGACTTTCTTCTTTCAACCCGAACATAATCAGAGTTATTATGGGGCCTCTGTTTTGTTTTGCTCTATCCTCTGCGCTTCCACGTTCGTCAAATCATCATGCGTCGGGTCAGAGGTAGGGCTGTCACTTTATGTTCGAAAATCGATTGCACAATCGATCGGACCAACCAACCCAAGATTCGAAAATGAAAATAGGGAATCGATTTTAAAGGCCTTTTTTTTTTTACCAAAAAAGTTGTTTTAGGTGGACAGATCAATATAATACACAGAACATGTAGGATGTTGGAAAATAACAATGTATTTATTTTCTGTTAACCAAATGCTTTTTAATATTCGCTATTATTTCAATGCAAGTGAGCAAGCGCACCGTTGTTTGTTGCTTAGTGATGTGTGGTCAAGTAAGCCAGAAATGCGCAGATTTTGCGCAATACGCTGTATTTAATATATCATGATGACTCACGAGTTGCATATTTGCGCTAAATCCGCGCAGATTTGGCCAAACGAACTTCCCCAGCAAAGTGAGTAAACATAGGAACACGCCAAATTGGCTCAATTGGATTTGACAGCGTTACCCACCAAAGCTAATTTTTACCCGCATTTGGCGGATTGGCGGGTGTTAATTTCAATCCCTGAATGTTGCACTCCTGTTTGTCATTGTGCACGAAACTTCACGCCAATAAATCATCAGAAATATTGCTGACTTGTGCGCATCTCAAGCGCCCTCTTTACGCTCGTCCTAATGCCTGTTAGTTGTCCGTGGATTTGCCTATATTTGGTTGGAAAATGGAAACGTCTTTAGACATGGAAAATCGATTTTACAATCGATTCAATGAACACTTATGTCTCAAAAATCTAACAGGATTTTTTCACAAAAGTGACAGCCCTAGTCAGAGGTCACTCTTCCGCCGGAACTAGACCTGTGGACGCCAGTTACCGTAAGCTAGTGATTATAGTTCATAAAGTTATAAATACAGACATTTTTCGTACAAAAACGCATCGCTTCGCTTTAGAAGGCCTTTATTAACCCCTGGAGTTGATTGGATTATTTTATGATGGATGGATGGATGACCCTTTTTTGGGTCCCATTCACTCCATTATAAAGCTTGGAAGAGCCAGGATATTTTTGAATATATAGGCTAACTCTGTGTTATGTATGATGTTATATACACCTAGAATAGCGTCAGGGTGAGTAAATTATGGGATAATTTCCATTTTCGTGTGAACTAACCCAAGGTTTAAAAGTGCTGTAAACGATTCCAGGCTATTTGCTAACTTCCAACATACTTGGTCACTTAATTAAAGGAGAACTCCGGTCAATTTTAACATTGAGCTCAATTTTTAGTAAATTTGGAGTGCTGTCAATACAGAGAACAACGACAAAAATCGGTGTTGCCTACACTGTTTTATCCTATTTTTAAAATTTGCACCCTATTGACTTGAATGGGGCAAGTTTTAAACCTGCTTTTATCCTCTTAACATATTTGATGTGTCATTACAAGTGCCCAGCCATGTTGAGTGATTCCTTAAGAGTGAACACGAGTGAATCTGACTGCAGTAGATGTGAAAGATATGAATAAAAATGATGTTATATCAGCCAGCGCAAATACCTGTATTTAGTTCCTGTTTTCGGTGGAAGTCCAAAGTAGTCGATTGTCGAGTTCACGCGCGTGATCATAGCAACTAAACCTATGCGCGTGAACTCGACAATCGACTACTTTGGACTTCTACCGAAAACAGGAACTAAATACAGGTATGTGCGCTGGCTGATATAACATCATTTTTATTCATATCTTTCACATCTTCTGCAGTCAGATTCACTCGTGTTCACTCTGAAGGAATCACTCAACATGGCTGGGCACTTGTAATGACACATCAAATATGTTAAGAGGATAAAAGCAGGTTTAAAACTTGCCCCATTCAAGTCAATAGGGTGCAAATTTTAAAAATAGGATAAAACAGTGTAGGCAACACCGATTTTTGTCGTTGTTCTCTGTATTGACAGCACTCCAAATTTACTAAAAATTGAGCTCAATGTTAAAATTGACCGGAGTTCTCCTTTAACACAACCCCCCCATCACATCACATCACATCAATGCCACGCCCTCTCAACGAAACCCCGCCCTCCACATACATGCCAGCAATGTCAGCACAAAATGATTGACGGACAAAGCACGTTTCTGATTGGCTAAGACAAGGACGGACCGCTCCCCTGACTCTTTTAGCTGTTTACAGAGCCTGTGGCTGTCAGAGAGTTGATGTTTGTAAAGACACACATTCAGTGATGTAGCGGACATTTTATTATTTGTGGTAGTTGCTTACACAGAACCCTTAAGCCATAAGTGTTTCAGCGGTTTATTATATAATGACCGCGTGTCACTTCGAAATCAATTTTATTTTATTTCACCACAGAAGCGCTTCAACATGCGAACGGAGTTGAAGAAGTCAGCATTACAATTGAGTAAAACAACTAGAGTTAAACTACTAGAGAAAGTTAAACGAGTGAGGTAGCGTTACAGTTAGTCCGTGTGTGTGCACGTATAATGTCGACTGCGCTACAGCATTATGACGCCATTTCTGAGCCACACACACAACTGCAGTCGCTTGACATCGACATTCTTATCATTGCGACGTTCAGAGCAGGTTTGAACATACAAAGGGAACTGAATATGTCGCCCCCACTCTTTAATACTGCAAGCCGTGTTGACTTCATGGAGTGGGACGACAGCGACATTGCTATTTCGAATAAAGCCGAATGGAGACAACTAGACAGTTCGCTAAATCACAAAGAAACTGACACGAGACAGCTTTCGTCGTTTAGATGGAGGCGACAAAGCTCGGCTAACAAAATGCTGACGGTTTATGTGTAACACACAATGAACGATCTAACAGCTTTCCGTACAAGGTCAAGCCAAAACAGGGTTTGTACAACTTGCTGCGATCGGGGGAAATCGGACTTGTTTTCTTTTTCGACATCAACTGAATGGAAAACAAATGCGTCGCTGCGCGTGAGCCTAACGACAATGTCAGTTCAAACAATAACTGTCGCCGTTCAGACTAACCGTCGAAATACAACCGATTATCGTGGCAAATATAACAATTAGCTTGACAACTAACGTTAACGTTACCCGACGGTCGGGATGGAAATCTGCTTGCTGGAAAACTAGCCTTCCTCGATTCGCCAGCCATTTCTGCTCACACACTCAAAAAAAGATCCGTAGATCGACGAGGTTGATCCTCAGAAAGGTAGAGCTCGTAATAAACACATAATTTACGGAAAACAGGCGATACGGCGATAATCGACCGATCGGAATTGAAAACTGCAAGATTGTTGATTCATTCGAAGAGACAATCGTGCGCGAGAGTTTTTAAAGAGCGCGTGAACGATTCGTTTGCTATGATTATTGTGCACATAATCCCAATTCATGCACTCAGAGATGTTAACGCTTTAAGTCTAAATATCTCTTTCGATCGCACAAAGCCTTACGTAAGGGATCCAAGCAAGGCAGTGTTTTCCCCCATGAGCTGCTATTTGATGCCGAGCAGCAAAAAGAAAGTGGTCGAGTCTTTTCGCGAATTCCAACACAACATCTGCTGACGGCGATACAAGTGAAGCCCAAAGTTGCCAGTCTGCAACATCGACTATTAACAAACTAATAAAGGCGAACAAAAAGTCTCCCGCTGACTGTCTAGATGCACTATTTACGCCGTAAACCTTTCAGCCAAGCGAGAAAACAAGGTTAACAAAACCTCAGATCGACAGCGGTCCGCTAAGTCTCGCTGTCAAAATACGTTAGAAGTAAACGATTCAAATGCAGTCGCGTGAATAACGCTAACAAGTGATCGTTTAGTTGAAACATTGAAGCTCGACGCAGCGTAATTTTCTTTCGATCTCCGTCTCCATTAAGACTTTATCTGGTCAACATAATGTCCTACCTGATGTGTCCGACGGATCGCGATGTTCCTCCGTTAAATTAGTAATCCATTGGACAATCGAGGGAAATCATCGACGATCAACGCTGGAAACGTCGTCCGAAAATGTAGGAAAGGTGTCGGGATGCGAATCCGACGAAATAGCTCCGCAATCGCACTCGTTTTTCTCTGTGTTAATCCTCCTCCTCCTCGCGACTGAAGCGGACTGAAGGATACACACAAACCGCCCACCGCGCGCGCTCATTGGCTGCGGCGCGCGCACTAACCGCCCCGCTCGTTTCCTATTGGATGGTGAAATCGGGGAAAAAACGTCTCCGCGATCATTTAATCGCAAAGATACTCGGGACTTGTATGTTTTGAACATGACACCCGCGTTATATCGTCACTGGGACGATGGAACACACAAAAAATGACGTAAACTACATTTCCCAGAGTTCAACAGCGAGTGGGGAAATATTTCCAGGCTCCGCCCACCTTCACGCGCACAGTTAAATCTGAAGAAAAAGTCTAAATGCTTTTGTACATTTTGTGGTTTGCATGTTTAAACATTGGATAATATATATTTTTAAGTTCATTCAGTTTGTTTTTGGTCATATTTCTTTTATTATGGCTCACATCATGCCCAGCTTTCAACTGTGCTTTTATTAGTTATGTTTTTATCTTAAGGATAAAATAATAATAAAATAAAAAATGTTTTTGTCTTAAATCTTATCATAAGGAATATTACATAATTCATCTACTACTTCTTTTAACTAATTTTAGTATTCATAAAGGTTATATAGAAAACAATAAGCCTTTAATTTCAACATAAATATAACATTGTTTAAAAAAACGATGTTTCCATTTGTAAACAATTTCATGTTTTTATTTAACATTTAAGTTTGTCACTGTTTTTTATGTACTTTTCTTATTTTGTTTAGTTAGTAGTACTTCTTTGAAACCAATAAAAATGTCTAAATGCTTATTTGAATAAAATAAAAGTTTCAACATGATTGTATTTATGTTCTGATTGAATTTTTAGCCATTTTCCTGAGGCACTACAACATAACATTGTTGTTATCGTTAAAATAATAATTGCAAAGAAATTTGAATGCTAGTTGTGACTTGCATGTTTTTAAAATTACATTTTGCGAAAACGTAAAAATAATGACAACAACATTCAGTGTCATTCACAAACTTACACTACATATGCATAAAATGTGTCTCAAAATATCAAATTCAGGTATTTATCTTTTGTGCATTTAGTATTTTGTGCATATATGTTTGTATATATATATATTTTTCTTTTTGCTGGGATTCTGCTTCTCTGTCACTGGTTATTTATTTATTCAACTAAGTGATCAAAATTCAATTTTAAAAAGAATAGTTGATTCAGTGTAATGACTTAATTTTATTAATATTAATAAAAATATATATCAAAGGTATAATTAATACATTCTGTAAAAGTTTACCCCAGTAGTGAGGTAAGATACTCTTTGAATAATTGTAAATTTTGTTCTATAACAACTAAATTAGCAAATGTTTCTATTTATTTCCTATAATAACACATAGGCTGATGTATCATCATCTGCACATGCTAAAACTGATATCTAAATATGTTACAGATTAAAAGTAAACGCACATTATTCTTAAGGCTGGCATCTAACTACATCTACCATAGTTCATTGCGGCGTCAGGGGGGGAAAAGGCCACACCCACTTTCTGCGCATGCTCTCTGTGGACTCCATGGCGTATTTAAGCGCGAGCAGCGGCGATGAGTGAGCTTCCTGTCAAACTCAGACATGACAGAACTGAAGGGTCTCTGGCGCGTCTTAAACATCTATTCTTTTTACATATAGCGGGATATTAGTGTACTAAAGATGATGAGGTGCCGTTTTCATCGCGTTCTGAATGGGTTGTGAGTCGAAGTGGAGTTAAATTACCGTCTTTGGTTAACTGGCTAATGCTAGCGAGCTGGCTGCGAGTGAAAAAAAAACTTGTCACGTGCTGGATTACGAAAGCGGAAGTGATAGGATCCAGATTTTTCGATCGAAAAGGTGGGTGGGGCATTTGTTACTTTGTTGTTACCATACTATCTGATTTTACTTAATGACATTAATAATAATAATACTAAAATGGTAAATTAATAAATATGTAAATTATTATTATACATGTAAATTAAATAGTAATGAAATTAAATGTTATTTCATTCATGTATTTATTATTATTATTATTAGATGTGCATTTGTGAATATTTAGCTAGGATTATAATAAGTGAAATTGTTTGGCAAATTACCGGTACACACACACACACACACACACACATACATGCATGAATACATCATATATCACAATAGCACGCATGATTTTGAAGATCATCTTTTTTTTTGTGCTATACTGTTTATTTTGCACATAATACTTGTTACACCATAATGTAGTAAAGTAGCGTATTACTTTTGTCTACTATTATGTGTGTTACTTGTGTCTACTAATCACACAGCAAGGCTTTGATTTAAACCCACACTGTGTTGGGATGGAGTGAGAATGAAGAGACATTGTTGGATCATGTTTCATAAGATCGTCTCAAGTTACTGCCCGTTCATGTTGTCACCGTATGAGGAAAATCAGAAACAGGGTTGAGGAATGACTTCTGCTGAGAAGATATTAAGAGTGAAACCATCAGAGAAACGGTCCATTCTTTGTCTCTTTTCAGCAGAGCAATAAAAACATTTATTATCTCTGCATAAATCAAATCTAGACATTTGCCTAACTTAGTTATGCATTATTATATGGTTATTTGCATTTTTATTATTTGCAAATGCATTTAGCATTATATCTTCCTTGCTGTCTGTGACCCTTTTACAACTTGGGATGCGCTGATAACAATAACCGATAATTCTTCATATTTAAAAGCCGATAACCGATATATTGGCCGATGAATCTAAATCCACATTTTAATAAAAATTAAGAGCCTGATTACAAAAAGAAAAAGTCTAACCAGTAAAAGCCATGTCCCAAGAACACAATTATAACACACGTTGCACTTAACTATATTTTTCTTTTTTTAAAGTGATTCCAATGATATTTCAAGCAGTTCAAAACCATCATGTTGAGCAGTGCACATCTGAAGTGTCTCAGCTCAAGGAGATAATCATCTATTTATCGGCTTTAATATATCGGCCAATCGTATCGGGCCCGATAACGATATGGTGGCCGATATAAGTGACCCTGGACCTCAAAACCAGTCACAAGGGTTTTTTTTATTTTTTTTTTTTATTGAGATTTATACATAATCTGAAAGTCGAGTAAATAAGCTTTCCATTGATGTATGGTTTGAGGATGGGACTATTTGAAAATCTTGAATCTGAGGGTGCAAAAAATCTAAACATTGAGAAAAACTTTAAAGTTGTGCATTTATGTTCACGATTGTGCTGCATTCACTCACAAAAATAAATATTTTGTATATTTATGGTAGGAAATTTACTACCGTATTCTATTTTCCAGACTATAAGTCACTTCGGAGTATGAGTCAAAAAAATGCGTCATGAAGAGGAAAAAAACATATATAAGTCCGCACTGGACTATAAGTCTAATATTTAGGAATTTATTTCACAAAATCCAAAACCAAGAACAGACATTTAATCTGGAAAGGTTATTCAGCTCCACAACAGCACACAGAACAACAGCTGAATAGTGTCCGGTGTGTTAGCGTAACACATTAACAGTTATTCAGTGACACAACAGCACACAGAACAACAGCTGAAGGTGTCCGGTGTGTTAGCGTAACACATTAACAGTTATTCAGCGACACTATAGCATAAAGAACATATACCTGGGAGGCTGAATAGGCTAAACTAACATTAGCCAGCGAGTCCAACAAGTTACCGGTCAGCAAGTTCACCAAGCTCCCGATCTCACTCCTCAACACTGAATACATTGAGTTCTTCCTCGGTGTCGCTTCTGAACAACTCCGCTAACTAGAGCGCCCTCTCGCGGCTGTAGACGGTAATGTTTTCTCTCGGTTCATCTCAGTCAGTATGAATTAATTTTGATATACAAGTCGCACCTGACTATAAGTCGCAGGACCAGCCAAACTATGAAAAAAAAGTGCGACTTATAGTCCGAAAAAATACGGTCAGAAGACACACCTGTGACCCATTTTTGTGCCTCCAGTTTAAACCCCCTGTCCTGGTTTGTGTGTTCGGCCCAGAAGAGATCGTGTCAGTTTGAGTGATGTACGCTTGTCTCTGTCGTGTCCATGAAATTGTTTGAGTCCAGTTCTGCACTTCCATGACCGCGACATGCTATGATAAATTGTTTAATATTGATGCTTGAGCTCTCAGCTACTGCTGTGTCACTCCAATAGCTGAGATGTAACTGATCGCATGACGTGTTTTTCTCTAAATGACCAAATTCTTCTGAATACTAGATCCAATTATCAGTGAGTTTGAGTCCTTAGATATCGATCCGAATGATTTATAGATAATCCAACTAATGCACGTGATGCTTTTGACTGTTCTTTGATCATGCATTGATTTTAATATGCATGATCATTTAAAACCTGATGTTATAAATGGCAACATTTTATCCGGTCATCATGTAGGGTTATTCATTTAAAAACAATGAGTGATTAATAAAGCATAAGCCAATTATTGTGATGAGTTAGGGTAATTTTAAGTGGTTTATGAGTGTTCATAGGAGTCCTTCATCTTTGTAAAATCTTCTGAGTGCATTATTGCTTTTATACAATGGCAGCAACAGCAATAAAACAGCAGTGTTCAATAATAGTTACTTGTTTTAATCATAATAAGCAGAATAAACAATTGAGCATTTAAGCATAAGGCTTTAGGTCAAAATGTTGAACTGTTTTGTATGGTGTGTATATAATGTATGCATTTATGTGTGTGTGTATATCCACTATTATTCAAAGGTTTGGGGTCCGTAAGAATAAAAAAAAGGAATTAATACTTTTATCCATCAAGGATGCGTTAAAGTAATTAAAAGCAACAGTAAAAACATTTGTCACAAAAGATTTTTGTTCTTAATTTGAACTGTAAATTTATCAAAGAATCCTGAAAAATAAAACGCATCACATTTTCCATAAAAAATCTGAAGCAGCACAACTGTTTTCAGCATTGATAATAATCATAAATGTTTCTTGAGCAGCAGATCATCATATTATACTGATTTCTGAAGGATCATGTGACACTGAAGACTGGAGCAATGATGCTGAAAATTCACATTTAAAAAATATATTTAAATAGAATACATTTATTATCATTTGTAATAATATTTCACAAGTTTACTGTTTTGGAGAAAAAAAATCTTAATGATCCCAAACTTTTGTACAGTTCTAAGGATATTGCATTTTATACACATTTATTATACTTTAATGAAACATTATACATTTCTTTCAAAGGTTAAAAAGGTTTTCCCCGGCGTACTGTGGAAAACCCCGAAGTGTCCCGGCACTGCATGCATAATGTTAGGAGTTTACCAGGAAGTAAAGCCAATTGAATTAATAACAACTCAGCCAAGAATAATTGGCTGTGCGTCTGGCATTTAGATTTTATTGTGCAGACTGTTGCACACACACACACACACACACACACACACCTTACACTGCCCCATCCCTAAACCTGCCCATCACACACACACACACACACACACCTTACACACTGCCCCTATCCCTAAACCAGCCCATCACACACACACACACACACACACACACACACACACACACACCTTACACACTGCCCCTATCCCTAAACCAGCCCATCACAGGAAACATTCTGCATTTTTAATAAAACATTGTTTATTATTTTTTTCAAGCTTTTTGAATTACGAGGACTCATGAACTGTTTAAGGTGTAATACCAGTGTAATACACGTGTCATTATACAAATTTGTGTCCTGATAAATCACATAAACAAGCACACACACACACACACACACGAAAGTAATTTATAAGCCACCATTGTTGAATATTGCACGTTATTATCCATTTTGAATTCTTAAGGTATTGATAAAGGTTCTTTTTGTAATTGTAGAGAAACAATTTTTCATTGCTGTGAATGATTAATTCCTTTACTAGATTTAGATTTTGAAAGAATTGTTTGATTCCATTGAAGAATTGTTTTCAGATGTTAGTTTTATTTTTGGAGTGAAATTTTTACATTAAAATGTAACTTTTTGAATGTTCTATTGGGTCAAGCTAAAATGGCCATTTTTGCAAAATGAACAAGGAAATTTTAAAATAACAATTGAACCGATGCTCTTGTGTTTTTTAAATGCACTGTCAGAGAGCTAGAATATTTTTAGAATATAAATATTATAGTTTTATGGATAATATAGTTTAAAAAAATATGGAAAATGATGTATTCTTATGAGTGAACAGTTGTCTTTCTCTGAGAAACTTGCATAATGTTTTTGTATTTTTTTTTGTTTTTCATAATTTATTGGTAAAGGTCACCAATAAAATTACGAAAAACAATTAAAAAAATACAAAAACATTATGCAAGTTTCACTCATAATAGTACATTTCCCATCAAAACTCAATTTCTTTAAAACTCTATATATTATCCATAAAACTAAGAAAGGTAAAATACAGTTTTGTTAAAAAAAATTAATACAATAAAAAACTCACTCTCTCTGCAGGTTTCTTTGTTGAAACGAAGGGATGGATGGAGAAAAAAGAGCAACTTCTGAAAGGATTCTTCTGGAGCCGTACAAGTACTTGTTACAACTGCCAGGTGAGGCATCACATGTGGAGTTTATTTTTGTCTGCATGTTCAATGGTGCTGAAGAAATAGATCACAGAAAATAAAAAAAAATACATTTGTCACCATCATGTCATTCAAAAACTGAGGCTTTTTTCTACTGTGAAAAACGTCTCTTATCTTTTCCCATCAACAACATGGTGATCATGGCAGTCATGCAGTGCCTGAGTGTGATTGAGTTATAAGTTATTTAATAGTTTAACACAAAATTTAAAGGGATTGTTCACCCAAATAGTTTCTTTGATCTGTTTGAACACAAAAGAAGATATTTTAAAGATGATTGGTAACCGAACAGTTGATGGACCCCATTGACTTCCATAGTATGGAGAAAAAAATATATATAATTGTATATAACAAGGAGTATGAATGACTGTTATGGTTTATTACAGCCATATAGGGACGTCCCGCGTGACGTCACGCCATTTGGAGCAGCCATCTTGACGGAATAGAAAATGCTAAACCGCCGGTGATATACAGCTCGTCGCGAAATATTCCTATCATGCCCGAGCGGCGCTGTGCAGTTGGATCCGATCAGATACGTGATCATACAAAAGGAATATCTTTATACCGTATCCCAAAATAAATAAAACGGAGAAACAAGGGGTTGGGGGCAATAAACAGGTGATTTTGTTTTGTGTTTTCCCCTGTAAACTCAGTTTAAAGATGATTACAGCAAACGTCACTATAATTTGGTTATAAAAATACATTGACCAACTTTTGCGGTGATGATTGAAAAATCCTTCCCCGCTGGCGTCCAAATCAAAGAGTTGCTGACCCGTCCGGACTCGTGTTACCGATAGCCTGCTAACGTTAAGCTTTTGTATGCTTTTAATGAAGCTCCGGTGTAGCGTTAGCGTGATGGGAAGTGAATAAGGTAACGTTAGCTGTAAATGTCACCGAACTCAATGTCAGGAAGTTTTTCTACACATTTAATGCCTGTAAAAAGAACTTGTGGTGCTTTATATGGCTCTATGATTCCTAGTTCCTTTATCTTCCTCTTGTATCTTTTTGTGATGCTAATAAGTGCGATGACATGACGTAAAGAGTTAGCTGACAGCCGCTGCGCTAATAATAATAGTGGTGGGGGTAAAAATAGATTCTGTTTAATATCGAGATATTTTGCGCACGCAATTATATCAATACTGTAGTGCAAAGTATTGCAATATTTAGTCTAATTATAAAATAATAATATTATTAGTATAATAATATACTAATAATATATATTACACTCCCCTATTAATAGATCCATTGCCACTGAGTAGCTGACGGATGTATTCCGTCAAAATGGCTGACACGTGGCTAGGGGTCACGTGACTGGGGGATCCCTATAGACATTGATAGCCGTGTTCTTTATGAACTGTTGTATGGAAAAGTTTTTCCTTTACTGTTTTTGCTTTCACAGAAGAAACTCGGTTTTATGGATATGGAACAACATGAGAGAGTAAATTATGATGTTTTTCATTTTTGAGGGAATTATTGCTTTAAAGTCGTAGAGATATTAATAGTTTGATATCTTGAACTTGGTCTTAAATCTAGTTTAAAGGGTATTATAAGGCAGGAAAAGTGCTTTATAGAGATGAAGGGAATTTCAGCGGGACGGTATAATGAATTTCTAGTACAGTGCGCTACACTAATTTATTACAGAATTATGCAGCGACTGGTCCTAAATGAAACAAATGACATTTGCTGAAATATTTCCACATTTATAAGCGCACATTTTGCATGACTTTATCTTGACCTGCTTTAAGCTGGAATAGTTGAAGGAATATTGATTACTCTTTTAAATTGAACTCTTTGTGCGAAGCGTTTGTCAACACATTTGGCACATGCACTTCCTGTGGAAGCACTAACAGCTGGAAAGAGCTGCTTTAATTTAAGGTAGCAAAGTGAACATACAGCCTATATGATTTTTGATTCCAACCCCGTAAGACTTTCCTTTATCTTCGGAACACAAATGAAGATATTAGTGATTAAATCTGAGCGCTGTCTCACTCCTCCATAGGCTTCTATTGTAATTGAAACTTGCCGGCCCAGAAAGTTAGTAAAGACAATGTTTAAAATAGTCTACAGTGACTACAGCGGCTCAACCTTAAGATTATCAAGCAACCAGAATACTTTTTGTGCGCAAAAAAAAGTGTCACATAGTTTAACAGCGCAGCGCTTCTGGGTTGTACGTCAGAACTCGTAGTGACGTACAACCCAATAGAAGTGTCATTTCACACATGTATGAGTTGCGTTCTTCTGTGAAACACAGGAATGTAAAACATTTGCGAAAGCACACAATTTTTCCTCCCATAATATTTTTTTTCATCACTAGACGCATTACAGATTTGCGCACAACTTTTGTTTTTATTTTATTATAAATTAAAAAAAAAAAATCTCTCTTAAAAAATTACGCCATTTCCATTAACCGATGTTATGCGACAATTTTTTTTACATTTTTCTCGCGATAAGTCATCTCAAAAATCATGGCGACAGATGTTGGTGGGTTTATTTATATCCCAGCCACCGCACTGGCCATTATTATTACTCGAAGGAGACGTGTGTGTGTGTTATCCAATCATTAATGGCAAGGCAAGACCCTTATACTGTGAGCGGCTCATATGAGGAGTTTCTGGCTGTTTCTTCTCATTTCTGCTTCGAGGTCTTGATTGTGGCGTTTCTATGAGGTTTAGAATCCAGTATTCCTGTAATTCTTTTGTCTTTTATGAGTTTAATAAAGAACTGTCTCGTATTCGGTCCAAACACACCGCGTCCTCTACGTCAGGTGACCTGTAAATGCGCAAAAACAGTTTCCATTGCAGTTTTACGAAATATATATATTTTTCTAATTGCCTAAAAAAAAACTCATGCGAGCGTGTAAACTTTTTTGCGTTAAATGTGAGTTTTTGCGAAACTGACGTGTTTCCATTGGGCATATTTTCAATTCGCAATTAGCGCAATTTGAATGGTAATGGAAACGTGGCTAGTGTATCCCTTAATTTTCTGCCTTGTGAAACAATGAAAATTGAATCTGCAATATATTTCATGAAGTCTTCGTGTAATATGAGAGGTCAGATATGGATGGAAAACAGCATGTCAGATTGCCGGAAGCTGCTGTCACTGGTCGACGCTTCTTGTCAAATACCCAGTCTGTGGTATAGGCGTCATCCTCCTATAAGAGCTCGGCGTTCAGGAAGTCTGCAGTCAGCACAATGCACACCCAATGACAATATCATGTCTATTATTAACTCCTGCTGTCGTCTCGTGAAGCAAGAACCAGCGACGCATGAACAACAAATGTGACTCTCAGAATCTAACCGTTAAAGGAGTATTTGTGATTGGTTGTTTTGTTCCATCAACCTTGTGTTTTTACTTTTTTATTTTATTTTTTTATATTATTCTCTGTTTACTATAATGTAGAAAGCTTATATTTCCAATTTGGCAAAGGATGTTTTGAATGGTGATAGCTTTGGAAGAGTGAGTTCATGTTACCATGAAAAAATATTGTCACCCCTTACGGTAACACTTTATTTTACAGTGTCCTTGTTACATATGTTACATGTACTTACCATAGCAATAACCATAAATTATGCATCATTACATGCAACTATCCCTCAACCAAAACCTAATCCTACCCTAACCCTATAGTAAGTACAGGTGAAACTCGCAAAATTTGAATATGGTGCAAAAGTTCATTTATTTCAGTAAATTAACTTAAAAGGTGAAACTAATATATTATATAGACTCATTACATGCAAAGTGAGATATTTCAAGCCTTTATTTGTTATAATTTTGATGATTATGGCTTACAGCTTATGAAAACCTTTTCACAATATTCTAATAAGTTTTCATAAGCTGTAAGCCATAATCATCAAAATTATAACAAATAAAGGCTTGAAATATCTCACTTTGCATGTAATGAGTCTATATAATATATTAGTTTCATCTTTTAAGTTGAATTACTGAAATTAACTTTTACACGACATTTACATTTTGAGTTTCACTTGCTTAATATTACTTGAATGTATTGTAACACTGACACCTTCAAATAAAGTGTTACCCCCCCTTACTCTCTGAATAGTTTAATGGCTGCATATTAAAGGTCCTGTTCTTCGTGATCCCATTTTTTAAACTTTAGCTAGTGTGTAATGTTGCTGCTAGAGCATAAATAATACCTGTAAAATTATAAAGCTCAAAGTTCAAGATGCCAAGCGAGATATTTGATTTAACAGAAGTCCTCTTTCCAAGCCGACAGCGAACGGCCGGTCTGGACTACATCCTCTACTTCCTGCTTTAATGACGTCACTAGAACAGTTTTTTGACTAAGCTCCGCCCACAGGAATACACAAAGGGGGCGTGGTCTTGTTGCGCTCCTACAGAGAAGAGGAAGAGTTGCGTTTGTAGAGTGTGTTTGTCGCCATGTCGTCGAGACGCTGTTATTCATCCCGGAGTCAGATCACCTTTGTTTACAGTAACACTGAGCGCATGCGTCTCCACGTTACGGTAAGAGGCGTGACCTTTCCGGGCAACGTGCGCTAAGCTGCGGTCCAATCACAACACAGGAACCGCTGGCACAATCAGAACTCGTTACGTATTTCTGAAGGAGGGACTTCATAGAAGAAGGAAGTCATCAGCCCGTTTTTAGCACCGTGAAAACAGCGGTATACAGAGAAGTACATTTTGTGACAAATACTGTTTTTTTTTTTTTTTACACGCGAAACATGAACACATGTTATATTGCACACTGTACACACACAATCAAAGCTTCAAAAACACAATTATGCATTAATGTTTTTTAAATTCTGTCAATGAAGGAAAACCTTTGGTTGCCACAACATCCGTTTGCTACTATCTTGCAGAATTAAATCTCGTCTCTCTCTCTATGCTGGAAGCGTTTTAATTGTATCTGCAGTAAAACCCTGCTGAGTCTGAGAGAGGGTTTCCACCTCTGATATTCAGTTTGCTGAATATTAGAGAGCGGGAGGAGAAATACTGCTGCAGCATCAGAACCCGTTCTCTTGTTTTCCTGTCGTCCTCTTGCAATTTTAATGTGGCCGTATGCAGAAGCCCTGCGCGGGCAATGCGCAGACGGTCCTCTTGGCTAGGTTTTGCTGAGGTCAGGGAAGGAATGACTGAGGAACTGAAATTGAACAGCGGTCTCCTCCGGGGAAGGGCAGACCAAGTTCCTCTGAAAATATGAATGTGAAGAGATTGAGAGAATGCCAGTAGGTCATTAATTTGCATTTAAAGCTTCAATATGTAATTTTTTTCGCTGCTAGGGGTCGCTAACCTCTTACAATAACACAGGCGTAGGTTGATGACGCATAAGCGGAATTATGAAACTTGTCATCAAGCTGATGGATCTAATATTGTTTATGGATGAGTGAGTACATTGATGTTTTTATTGTGAAGCAGAGCGCGAGTGCTAATGAGAGACAGATATCAGCGCCACACGCGAGTCCCCGCGGATATAAAGGAATAAGGACCCGCAAGTGCTGTATTAATACTCACACAGGACAGTTTATTAGACGAATGAAGCTTGTGAGGTAACGCAGCGCTGTTCACTCGCTCTACACGATCACACTAAACTGCATTTGAGTGTGTTAAAGTTATAAAGTTATTCTGTGTTAGTTTGTCTGTATGAGACTAGCGGTAAGCTAGATCAACATTACAATAACATACTGATCATATTCTAACATTTCATCATGTTGAGCTATATAACATTGATTATTTTTATGTACATTTGCTCTCCTGTCTAATAAAGTACACGTAAGAGCGGCGTCTCTGTCGAATCGAAGTTAGTCGCGGACGCTAGCTCTCGGCATCTCGAAAACGGCACGCTGATATTGATCCTCGTTTTAGTTCTCCTTTTGTCCTAAAGTCTGCTTGCCATGGTCCATAATGTTTGAACGAAACAACAACAGCGTGAGCGCGCCGCTAGACGTAACGCAGTTGTCCACGTCTGTCGCCATGGTTACTATGGCAGTACGAGCGGATATTACGTCATTGACAGGCGACGGTGAACAGGGACGAGCCATTATTTAAAATGGGAATTTCTCTGAATCTAAAGAGTTTCTTTGTTTTTTTTTTCCCTCGATGCAATGAATCCAGACGCTGCTTTACTCTAATGGGAATCACTGAAGAGAAAACCCCTGAGTCTACAGAAATGTTTACTACATTAAAATGGATTTTTTAATAAAAAAAACGTTTTATTAATTTCATTTTAAATTAATTCATTATTTAATTTGAATTTGGATTCAATTTAAACAAAACAATTTCAAATCAATTACAAATTAAGTTTGTTAATTTGCATAACCAAAGTCGGTAATGGAACTTTTCAGAATTATATTGAAAAATCAAATCAGGAAGATTAAGTTTTAAGCTGCAATCGCACAAAAAGTCATATTTTGAGTAAAGAAGTATTCCGTTGATTGATTGGCTCTTAATGGTTAAACTAGGGATACACTGATATAAAAAGAAAAATGGTCCGGTACCGATAATTCTTTATATTTGAAAACCGATATATTGGCCGATAAATCTAAATCCAAATTTTTATATAATTATATCTGATTAAAAAAAACTAAGTCTCACCATTAAAAGCCATGTCCCAAGCACACAATTATAATGTTCTCATTATAATTGTATGTAGTCTATATGACAGACTTTAAAAGTGATTTCAAAACATATTTCAAGCAGTTCAACACCATCATGTCAAACAGTGTGCATCTGAAGTGTCTCAGCTAGAGGATATAATCCATTATTTATCGGCTTTAAAATATTGGCCAAGTTTTCTTATCGGGCCAATAACATTAAAAATTAACATATCAGCCGATACCGATATGGTGGCCGATATATCGAGCATCCCTAAGTTAAACTGTTTTGCCATATTGTAGGGGTGCAACGGATCATCATTGATCCGTGATCCGTTCGGATCAATATCTTCGGTTCGGCACACAAGTGATCCGCGGATTGATTTGTGAAAAAAAAAAGTTGCGCGCATGTTCAGTCCACACACAGCGCGGTCATGGCGAGCGGAGGAACGGAGGAGCTTGAACGCCCCGCGTCATTTAAATCCCCTGTATGGCAGCATTTTGGCTTCCCTGTCAAATATAATGATGAAGGAAAGAGGTTAGTGGATAAAACCGTGACGGTGTGTAGGAACTGTGGCACAAGAAAAGCCATATGACAGTGGAAACACATCAAGCATGGCCACGCATTTGAAGCGACATCACGCCGGTGTTTCACTGACGGGAGTGAAAACGAAGGCTGCACAACAACCGCTTATCACCGCGGCATTAAAGCAGCCCCTTGTTGCACAATCAGACCGGGCTAAAGCCATCACAAACGCTATCGGTGTGTTTATAGCTGCAGATATGAGGCCATATTCGGTTGTGTAAAACGAGGGCTTTAAACACATGCTGAAAGTGCTTGAGCCGCGTTACAACATCCCGTCGCGCACCCACTATTATGCCTTGCCTTGTGCACTTTAAGTTGATTTTATATATTTTAATTTAATAATTCAAAAGTGTTAATAAACAAAAAGACAAAACTTATGTTTATTTGTCTTCTTTTTTTTTTTTTGCTGATCCGAAAAATGATCCGATCCGTGACTCTGATCCGAGAAACGATCCGAACCGTGAGTTTTTCGATCCGTTGCACCCCTACCATATTGAGTGTAGGCATGTGCCGGTATCACTTTTTCATGCTGCGATTAATTGAGAGAGCATTTATCACGGTATACGGTATTATCACGATATTGTAATTTTACAAGAGAAACAGGTTAAAAAAAGAAACAAACTTCAGTTTTGTCCTTTTAGTAACTTTAATAACTTTTTAATGAAGTAACTCAAACATTTAAATACAAATAAATATAAATAAAACATGCTGTTCAGACAGAGAATACAAGCAAAGTACATTTTCGTTTTTTATTTGTTAGATTAAAAATAATCCAAATTCCAACTTTTAACTACATGCTTCTGTCATTCAATACTAGATTTTAGTAATGGAAAACACGAGCTTAAGCTTGTACTCTCTTGTAAACATCTATAAACATCATTTACTCACACAGTCACACTGTGTGGAAATGTATGATTGTGTTTATTTTTTTATCATTATTATTATTCTGCCTAACTTCCATTATTAATTACATAACTTTTAGCTGAATATTGCATTTTTGTTGATAAAATACGAGACGCGAACTTAAGTGTTACAAGTGGAGTTCATGCTAACTCTTAACTCTTCTTCTAAAACTGTCTTCGATCAGCAATCCCTCTGCATTTTTTTTGGAACCCAAAATATTTCCAACATCTGACTTTACCCTTTTTGAAGGGGGATAAATTGTCGGCAGCGTTCCTCCTTCTAGCCATTCTTCTTCTTCATGTGAGAATTTGAATGCGGCGTCAGTGGCCGTGGCGCGCACTGCGTGCAGTGTGATTCTACATGTGACGTGAACTGTTTACATCCGGGTGCGCTCACGTGTTCTGCGCAGCGGTTGATGGAAAATAAGCTATAATGCACGTTCTAAAAATAAAATTCGGATCTATTATTTTTTACGGTATTTTGAAGTGCCCACGATAACAATATCGTGTATATTCATTATCGGTGATTTATCGAATTACCGAAAATCGGCACATGTCTAATTGAGTGTTACGATTTCTCCAATTCTTATATGCTTGGATGTACCGTTTCTTACTTTTCAAAATCACCTTATTACTGTAATGCACAAAAAAATATGCTTATTCATAATGTCAGATTCATTTAACCCTCGATAATCAAAAAGAAAAGTGACATGTTCTTGACGTATTTCATGATTCATCTGACGGTCTTCATTAGTAAAGGGCAAACTGAGTTCCTTCAGAAAGGGGAAGCGTGGCACATGAAGTGAAGGAGCCTGTGCTGCCAGTAAGTCGTTGGATCACTGCACCCTGCAGTAACTCACTCAGTGAAGGCTCGCGTTACAGGAAGCTGGAGGGGAAAGGCTCATGAATGGAGATGAAGTGAGATGAATGATATTTGTTCTGAGCCTTTGGTTGCTGAATAATCTGAGCTCGTCAGTCCTCAGCCTTCGAGTTTGTGTTTTAAAAGGCAAAAATGGTTCTATTGATTTATAACGGTATTAAGAGTTCAGTCACTGCTTGCTGCTCGCTTCATGCGTCATGATTAGGGTTGCAAAATTCCAGGAGTTGGAAACTTTCCATGGGAATAAAATGGAAATTTGCTAAATGAATACAGGTTAGCCTATAACTGGAACTTTAATGAATGAATGAGGCATTTATATAACGCTTTCATATATTCATATATTCTTTTTAGTTGTTCAATTTAAATAATTGATTAAAGTTCTACTTACAAATAAATGTCAAAACTGTAATTATTAAAGGGATGGTATAATACCCTTTTCACAAGATGTAAAATAAGTCTCTGATGTCCCCAGAGTGTGTGTGAAGTTTTAGCTCAAAATACCCCACAGATATTTTTATATATCATGTTAAAATTGTCACTTTTTGAGGGTGAGCAAAAACACACCGGTTTTGTGTCTGTCCCTTTAAATGCAAATGAGCTGCTGCTCCCGGCACAGGGGGCGGAGCTTCAAGAGCTTGTGTTCTTTTACCTCACACACACACACACACACACACACACACACTCACACACACACTCACACACACACGTACTGAACATTTCAAAAACGTTTAGTCGGACAGTGATGGAGAGATTCAAGAAGAAGTGACATGTAGAAGCAACGTGACATTTCTGAATAGTTAGTTGATGAATTTATGTTGCTGATGTGGAGTTATCTTCTAGCCATTGATTAGCATATTCTGACTTGATAATCTATAAATCGTGTTCCGGGGGTGGGGTTTATGTAAATTTTAGGGTTGGTGATGTCACTAACGCGGGAGGAATGTCGTGTAGTTCCTACCAGCCGTTTGTTGTAGTCCTTAAACTATTTCTTTAAAAGCAAATATCTCCCTTTGCTTTGAACTTTGAGCGTTGTAACTTTGAAGATGTTGTTTATGATCAAACGGCAACATTACACACTAACTAAAGTTAGAAAAGTCAAATCATAATCAACCACCCCTTTAAAGGGGTCATGACATGTTTTTTTATTTTATTTTATTATTATGTTCCCTTAGGTGCAATTATAGTATTACTATAGTTTTTTTTATAAAAAACTCTTAAAATGTAGTGATTTATGACCTTTCCCTGTTTCTCATCCTCTGATTCAAACAGTCTGTTTTGGGGGTGTTTCCCCTTTAAAGGAGAACTCCGGTCAATTTTAACATTGAGCTCAATTTTTTGTAAATTTGGAGTGCTGTCAATACAGAGAACAACGACAAAAATCGGTGTTGCCTACACCGTGTTATCCTATTTTTAAAATTTACACCCTATTGACTTGAATGGGGCAAGTTTTAAACCTGCTTTTATTTCTCTTATCATCCTTGATGTGTCATACAAGTGCCCAGCCATGTTGAGTGATTCCTTCAGAGTGAACACGAGTGAATCTGACTGCAGTAGATGTGAAAGATATGAATAAAAATGATGTTATATCAGCCAAGGCACATACCTGTATTTAGTTCCTGTTTTCGGTGGAAGTCCAAAGTAGTCGATTGTCGAGTTCACGCGCGTGATCATAGTAACTAAACCTATGCGCGTGAACTCGACAATCGACTACTTTGGACTTCCACCGAAAACAGGAACTAAATACAGGTATGTGCGCTGGCTGATATAACATCATTTTTATTCATATCTTTCACATCTACTGCAGTCAGATTCACTCGTGTTCACTCTGAAGGAATCACTCAACATGGCTGGGCACTTGTATGACACATCAAGGATGATAAGAGAAATAAAAGCAGGTTTAAAACTTGCCCCATTCAAGTCAATAGGGTGTAAATTTTAAAAATAGGATAAAACAGTGTAGGCAACACCGATTTTTGTCGTTGTTCTCTGTATTGACAGCACTCCAAATTTACAAAAAATTGAGCTCAATGTTAAAATTGACCGGAGTTCTCCTTTAAGAGTTCAGTGTTAACGCCCACTGTTATGATTGGCTAACGTCAGTGCCTATGCATCAATCATTAACGCCCCCAGCCAGAACATTTGCGGATTCAGCGTATTTAAAAAGTAGTTTAAAGTTTTAAACACATTACTTACAGTTTGCGTCGTCGTTGTTGAGCCCAGAATAGTCTGCACGGACTTATCTTTGAGCAACAGTTTTCTGGCAAAGCCAGCATCATTTTGGGATTTGTTCTCAAAACAGTCATCCTTCAAATGTATAGAACAAACGCTTAAACTAACACTGCCGTGACTGAGACGTCCGCAAAAAATAAAGTGCATCCATTTTTCCCTGACGACTGGATCTTTCGCAGCGTATTCAAAGATGTTGTTTGTCCACAGCCAGGAACAGCACATCTGCGGCATCGTAATTTCCCTGTACACACACAGACCCACTCGCTGTCCGTCGACTGAACGCTTGTGAGGCGCGGGCGCGACAATGATACGAAATGAGCGTAGTTGTCTTGCGCTTTAAGCGTAGTTGTCTTGTGCTGGAGGCGGTCATATGCAAACGCTGGTACGTCACTTCGCACCGTGACGTCACTTCTTACCATGGATCCAGAACGAGCTGTATTTAGAGCTTGATTAAATAAATGATTCGTTTATAATGGGGAGGACGTCTTAAGCTATGAAACTTGCAGGATGTTTTAATGGTACAAAGACCTCTTATATACCAAAAGATCAAGGCAAATTTGGTTTCTCATGTCATGACCCCTTTAAAACATTTGTATTAGTTTGCATGCATGTCTGCTTATGACCGAACTAAATGTTTTGTATTTGTTTGTGTTTGTATAAATTATTAAACATTTCCATAAATTCCTGTTAAGTTTCCAACTTGGAATAAAATAAATATCAGCCCTTATTTTACATGTTTGCACGGCAACTAATCTTGATGTCTTGTCATCTCTCCCCCTTTTCTCTGTTTTGATAGGAAAACAAGTCAGAACAAAACTCTCTCAAGCGTTCAACCACTGGCTCAACGTCCCAGAGGATAAACTGCAGGTAAGGGTTTATTTGTGTTTTTAGTGTTGCTGGATTGACAATATTGTTTAAATGCATCGTGGAAGGTGGGAAACATTTAAGTCCTTTGAATTGACTTGACTCTATGAGGCAATGGACTTTATGCACTGCTTCCTGAGCTCCTTTTTTTCCTGTCTGCCATTATTGGACAAACTGATTAATCCAGGTGTGTCTGACCAACAACAATAATCAGACACACCTGGATTAATCAGTTTGTCCAATAATGGCAGACAGGAAACAAAGGAGCTGGCTAAAGTTCAGGAAGTAGTGCAGCTGTGCATAAAGTCCATTCTCAAAAAAAAAATCTTAAAATCCTTGATTTACTTATTTATTTTTTAATACTCCATAATTGACAGTTCGCAAAGACCCGCCCCCCTTAGTTACTGTCACTATGTCCGATAAGCCACGCCTCTCTCACGCCACACCATGTTCTCACACAGTGAAAATCGCGGAGCAGAGAGGTGACTGACAACACACTGACAGACACAGACCAGCTTACTTTTCGGTTACTTTTGATATTAAACGTATTAAAGTCTCACCTTTCAAATTTGGTAATTTTTAAAAATAAATGTAAACAATAAATACTGTTTTGTGGCTCTTTAATGTGTGTGACAGATCGCTGTCGCCTCAGTTAAAGCTGCTCGTGAACCGATCATCTCTTCCTTCTAGTTCATTTATAGCATCAAATAAACATGAATGAACATCAGAAGGAATGTTGTTTTAACTGCGGAAAGGCGTCAGTACACTCCGCTTCTCAAGTTCACATCCTCACATGTTAATCTACTAACTCTCCTGACCCGCTTTGGCGGACAAAATGGCGGATGGCGAAGTGTGATTGGTCAGATCACCTGTCAATCAAGCTCCCTGCGAAGGGTCAATTCCCAATGATTCCCATTTAGATTCAAAGCCCCACTTTGGTTCTGACCCATCATAATGCAAAAAGTAAAAAAAAAAATATTTTTTATAATGCATATAGAATGGATTATCAGTCTTAAATTTGGATCTGTTTCTCAAACAAAGCTTTCTCACTGGGCAATTTTGAGAGTCTTTGCCTCCTTTTTTACCAATGGTTCTCTTTAGATTTTCATTAATGTGAATTTAATTGTACAACAGTTTAAAATATTGTAATATGATGCTTCATTTTAATATGCATAAGCTACGTATTTTTTGGAGGGCTGCCGTAATCTGTGCATATCGACAGACTGTGTTTAGATTGTGTCTCCCTGATTCTTCAGTCGACGTGTCTGCCGAGGGCCAAGTTTAAACAGACATAAAGCTGCGGATGCGTTTCACTTCTGCTCAAGAACTTGGCAGAAATCCTGCTATTGGATTCTGTGCGCTGCTTTCTGAAAGACCTTTTAACAACCTACTGTCTTTGTTTGATCATTAAGAGAACCGTTGTTATCGCATTACACTGGCTTTTGTCTTGAATCACCAACTAGTCTAAATGTTTCCTAACATATGTTAATAGGTTTTCTTGTAGCAGTAATGAAGCTTTTACATGATCATTTTCCAGCCTCTCTCTGACCTTTGCCTGTTCCTGAATTGCACCTTTAATACATTTATATGTAAATGGACTTGGTTATGATATTTATATGTAGCTAATTCTTGGAGGTCAGATGATTGTGATGTCATAACCTCAATTTGCATGGCATAATATTGATTTTTTTTAACGTTTGTCAATTATTATTTCTTTTTTCGTGCAAGCCGGTTATTTCCTGTTTTGTCTTTTGTTTTTTTCTGCACTGGCATGGCGGCAGAGACTCAAAATGATCAATGCAAATAGATTTGAGCTCTTAACCATCACATCATGGGCCATTTTCAGCATTCTGCCCTTCAAATTGAGTTTGCGCGGCGCACGTTCATGACGGAGGATCGTGTTACGGCAGAGAGAGAAGTAAACGCTCATGCAGGATCCCAGAAGCTTTTTTTGATCAGTGATTTGATTTTGTCATTTTTTCGCAATCATGACACTCAGATCTCATTTTGTATTTTGCAGAATAAGAAAATTAGGCAAAATATCCAAAATATGTTTTCCGTATAATGAAAGTGTTTATTATTATAATGAAATGATAAAGTAATATAAGTGTATGTATGTATTTATATATATATATATATATATACATACACACACGCACATACAGGTGAAACTCGAAAAATTTTAATATTGTGCAAAAGTTCATTTATTTCAGTAATTCAACTTAAAAGATGAAACTAATATATTATATAGACTCATTACATGCAAAGTGAGATATTTCAAGCCTTTATCTGTTATAATTTTGATGATTATGGATTACAGTTTATGAAAACCCCAAATTCAAAATTAGAATATTGTGAAAAGGTTTTCATAAGCTGTAAGCCATAATCATCAAAATTATAACAGATAAAGGCTTGAAATATCTCACTTTGCATGTAATGAGTCTATATAATATATTAGTTTCACCTTTTTAAGTTGAATAACTGAAATAAATAAACTTTTGCACAATATTCAAATTTTGAGTTTCACCTGTATATGTATATATTATAGTTCCTAGTCATTTTGGCCTAGAAAATCACAACTTTTCATTTTCTGTCGGTCTTAGTACACGATGTAACTACAGAAGAGTCAAGTTTTAAAGCTACACTGTGTATCTTTTTTAGTTTATTCTTAGCTAAAAACACTTAGTTCTTTCAAAAATATATGTGCTCAATGTATATTTACTTCGTTCAAGTAATAAAGTATTCTCGTGAGTGTATAATATGCCATTGAAAATACATACGGGTGAGGGGGTTCGAATGTCGGTCGCCATGTTGCCCCTCCATCTTGAAAGTACATTAGCCAAAGAGGGACATACCCGTTCATTCAAGCTTCGCTTTTCGCATCTCCGCAATTCACCGGCCCTGTTTTTATTTTTTCCTCTCCCTCTCCCTCTCCCTCCGTCACATCAGCTGATCTCTGCTCACGGAGAAAATGATATAGCCTACAATGTAAACTTTGCCTTACGCTAGTGATGTCGTACAATATACAGAATAACGATAGCACTGATAAAAGTTACTTTACTAAGATTAGCTTGCATTCGTCTGAGACTGATAGCTGATGTTAGCAATTAAATGGTAAAAAAATTACGAAAACATAAAACTATTATTCATTTTACATAGATGTCATAACCTATATGTTAACTGACAAATTAAATTACTGCAAATTTATAATAGTTTTCTAAAGTAACCTCATCACTTGAAGGAATACTCATGGACGAGGTCAAACTGGAAGCCATGTTAATCTTGGACTACATTGGCCACCGTAGGAGTTAAAACGAAATCGGAATTGAGAGGAACAGAAACTAATATTCACTGGATGGTCATATACCTTTTCACTGCTAGATGGGGGTAAAAATCACACAGTGTAGCTTTAAAAAGGAAAAATATCGAAACTCTTTGGTCATTTTTTTGAGAGAGATGCTAACGGTCTAATCAGATTCAATGATCTATGCTAAGCTATGCTAAAAGTGCTAGCGCCAGACCCGGAGATCGGCTGAATGGATTCGAGAACGGTAAAACTGTTTAACTCTAGAGGTGCTGGAAAATGAGCCAATTTCCAAAAAAAGTGGAGTGTTCCTTAAATTAGCATGAAACTAGCAAACGTACTGAAGGCTTTAGTCTGCGAGCGTTCATACTGAACTTGTAACTCGTCCGGTGACTAAGCTATGCTAATCTTGTCATTGTGAATCAGCTGATCTCCGTCAATGCGTCGTGTTATCTGCTAAGTCCGTCAGATCACATTCACCCGGCTGTTCAACAGCTCTCCTTTCATCCTGAATATTTCATTAAAGCTCTTCTGGCAGGGGAAAGTCAGACGCTCGTGTCAGTTACGCTGTTTTACGGAGCCTGTCGTCTCCGCTTCCACGTTTATTTGATCTTGTGAATGGAAAACAACTTCCCTTTGGATGTGTGTGATGTGGTCGGAGGTGTAGAAGCCCTAGTTGAATCATTATTAGGGTTGTTTATATCTGGTAAGGTTTTTTTTTTTAGTGATGAATTTTGATCATTCAAGCTACTTTCATGTTCATAATAAGGGACAGTTTTTACACTCCTTGTGTTTGCTGCGATGAAGGTAAGAATATATTTAAAGATGTCATTTGTTTTGTTTCTAATAAAGTAGATTATCATTTATTTAGATTTTTGATCTTGTAGTAAATGCATGGTCGTTTGCTTTGACGCATTGTCTGTTGCTCATATGTTGACATTGGAGGAACATATTGATTGATTGAATGATAAATATGCATTAATTTGCTAGTAAATTAAGTAGGGCTGTCAATCGATTAAAATATTTAATCACGATTAATCGCATGATTGTCATGAGTTAACTTGGGATTAATCGCATATTTTTATCAGTTCTAAATGTACCTTAAATGTATACTTTTCAAGTTTTGAATACATTAATCAACATGGGTGTGGAGTGGACAAATATGGATGTTTTAAGCAAATGCATGTTTATTATTAGTGAAACCATACTCAACAGCATGAAGACTAGACATCTATCAAAGGTATCATAGTATCAAAGGTCATGTTTTTCAAAGAACTTGTTGATGTCTATTAGACACATGAAAAAAATAACAGAAATACCAGGTTCCCATTACATCTCTTTCTTTGCTCAATTTACTTACACAAGCCTGTTTACATTTTCGCACGACACTTCTTCTGAACATGTACAATTTACATTTATTATTACTGAAAGCACCCTAAACATAGATCATAAAGAACGTAAAAATGTTTTTCAAAGAACTTGTTCATGTCTATTAAAGACATCCAGGCACGCGTAAACGCGTCTTTACATTGACTTAACATTGAAATCACTCGCCAGGCGCTCTATTCGCGTTTGGTGTGAACGCAGCATAACCGTTATCTCTCCAACTACTGGCTATGGCAACGGGTCAAACAGATAATGCGCGTTGCGTTAATCGCGCGTTAAATAAATTAGTGCCGGTAAAACAAATTTGAGTTAATGCATTAACGCGCTAATTTTGACAGCCCTAAAATTAAGTGATCTTTCTTGGAAGTCACTAATAGGGCTTTTTTGTGGAAGATATTTAGTAAATATCCTACCGTAAATATATAAAACATGTATTTTTGTGAGTGAATGCAGCACAATCGTGAACATAAATGCACAACTTTAAAGGAGATTTTCTCAATGTTTAAATTTTTTTGCTCCTCAGATTCCAGATTTTCAATAGTTGTGTCTCGACCAAATATTGTCCTATCATAACAAACCACACATCAATGGAGAGATTATTTATTCAGTTTTCAGATGGTACATCTCAATTAAACATTACCCATAAGACTGGTTTTGTGGTCCAGGGTCACAAATGAGAAACTATTAAAACAAAAAATTGTGGTTTATGTAATTAATAGATGTGCTGCATTTCCATTCAAACGACAAACGTGAAGCGAATCTTTTCAAAGTTCGCACAAAAACAAATGAATGCGAATTAGGTGCGTTTCCATCAAGTTGTTTGAGCGGATGGCGGTGGTGTTGGTAACCTAGCAACCAACTGTAAATAAAATAAAATCAGCGGAAACGGCGTTTAGTCACATGGGTTTAATGTTCGCTACGTCAGAATTTATTCGGCAAATGCGTTTCCATCTCCTATCATTCGCATTTACTCAAAAACCACCTCCTCGAAATCTGGTGCTTCCATCTCTCGTTTCTGATCCATGCTTGAAAATGTTGTAAGCTCTCATTTCAAAATTAAGAAATTAAGACATAAATAATATTGTAATTTTACAGTTGTACTGTTAAAAATAGTACTGTTTAACAATACGTATTTTACAGTTCAGTAATATTACAATAGTTTATTATTATTATTATTATTATTAGATTTCAGTAGTTATTTAATTTTATGTAATAATAATAATAATAATAAATAATGAATTATAAAAATAAGTTATTATATAGAAAAATGTATATATAATCAGATTTTTTTTGCAATATTTATTATTATATTTCAGTAATTTAATTTTATATAATAATAATAATAATAAATCATAATAAAAATGTTATATAGAAATGTATATATAATCACAGATTTTTTTTTTTGCAATAGTTATTATTATATTCCAGTAATTATTAAGTTGTATATAATAATAATAATAATAAGCTATTACCGGTATATAGAAAAATGTATATATAATCACTGATTTTTTTTTTGTGAAAAATTGTACAACCTAAAAACAAGCACAAGCAAACCATTTCTTTAAAAAAAAAAAAAAAAAAAAAAAAAAATATATATATATATATTATATACACATAAATCATTGTCTGGAAGAAAAATATGAATTTGGAATGATGTCATAGTAACTGTTTTAGTGTATATTTTTTCCACACCATTTTTAAGGAACATCTGAAGGATATTTTAGATAATAACCAGATGAGTGTGTGTTGTTCAGCTTTCATGTTCAAGTCTCTCCACTGGTACGTGTTGACGTCATTGTAATGATCTGAAGCTGTGGCTATTCCTGTGGCTGTTTATGAATCATATTCCAGGGCCGGTTGGTAATCGAGCGATCACTCGTGTTTCTGAGCCGTCTCGTTGGGGCGTGAGGCGTGGTTTGGTTTATCTGGCTGTAAACTCTCCCTGAACCCGTCAGCATGTCGGAGCGACCGATCGCTTCTCGTTCTCGATCCAGCTCATGTGAATGGGGAACTGAAACTGAAATGGGAAGTAAAGGTGATGTAACAGATGTTATCATTGTTGTTTGTGGTAGGACACTTAAAACTGCTGAAGTGTAGTTATAAGGGGGAAAACTTGTACAGTTTTAGTGTTAACTTCTACAGTTCCCTGTCCATACTGTTAAATAGGTGTGTGACGAGACCCTTATCTCACGAGACAAGACGAGACACGAGATTGGGTTCACAAGAACGAGACGAGATTTGTTTTAAACTAAATCATCTTGTAATGAATGTCATTTCAGTTCTACTTTGAGTATGAATTATCAAATACATTGAAATACAACAATATAGAAGAACTGTAAAGGTTTTACCACAAACTCAACTGACTAGCTTCTCTCAAGTATGATTTCACACGAGTCTCTTCAGACCTTACTGTACATTATGAGCTTCCAGAACTTCTGAGGCTGTGTGTGACCTCCAAATAAAACTACTTTTCACAAATTGAAAAATAGAAATAAAACAGTATAAAACAACAGTTTTTCTTAGTCTTATTAGTGCAAACGATAATTAAGTGCAAGTGCAACCATAATCAAAGTAGGCCAACTCTCTCTGTATTCAAAGTGCAAGCAGAGACCAAAACAGAGACCAGAGCCACAACTATAACGTCCAGAGATAGGTTTGATATTGGGAGACGGGTTATTGTATGCAGTCTAATTTGCGCGCATCGTGTTTACTTTCACTTTCACTCCGTAGTGGTGGTGCTGAGCGCGCGTTCTACAAGATAAGGGGCCATTCACACAGAATGCGTTTTTGCTTTGTAAAATGCGATACGCTGGCAGTGGAATGGGGGAACTGATTTTAACTTGAGCGCCGCGTCATGCGCGAGACGCTGCAAAAGATGCGAGACGCGAGCGCAAGGTTACACATCCGTCTAGCACGTTTACATAGAAAAATAATGGAAAAGTACCACACAGATGTGAACATCTCAGATCGACTCTCTGTTGCGCAACAAATCCTCCGCCATCGTAACGCGATCAGTGAACTGATTCCTGCTGCACTGTCACAGTCTGTGTGCGACCGCAACTCGTGCTGGATGAGCAGAGTAGACGTTTACAAACAACAGTGGAGGCGGTGCCGCGGTGTACACCGTAATGTAATGTGAATGTAGCGGTGGCATATTCTATGCTAATCATGGCGATATCGCGAGACAGCTTTTCACTCGTCGAGAAATCTCGTCACATTTTAGTCTCGCGAGATCTCGTCACACCCCTACTGTTAAAGCTAAAATATGTAAGAATTTTGTAATAAAATATCCAAAAATCACTTGCACAGTGTGATATATTTCCTGCAGTTGTGTACTTATAATATTCCAAAAGTCTCCAAAGATTTTTGTATCCAATTTTAAATAATGGCCCGTCCCGGAAAAAAATGTCGCCTGTCAATGACACAATATCCGCGCTATCCTCGGTTTCCGCTCGTACTGCCATAGCCATGACGTAACCATGGCGACAGACGTGGACAACTGCGTAGTGCGTAACGTTTAGCGGCACGCTGTTGTTGTTTCGTTCAAACATTATGGACCATGGCAAGCAGACTTTGGGACCAAAAAGGAGAACTAAACCGAGGCTCAATATCAGCGTGGTGTTGTCGAGATGCCGAGAGCTAGCGTCCGCGACTAACTTGGACTCGACAGCTTCACGAGTCACGACTTGACAGCGACACCCGCTCTTGAACACTCTTTATTAGACAGGAGAGCAAATGTACATAAAACAAATCAATGTTATATAGCTCAACATGATGAAATGTTAGAATATGATCTATGTTATTCTAATGTTGATCTAGTAAGCTGCTAGTTTCATATAGCAAACGAACTAACACATAGAATAACATTATAACTTTCAACACATGCTGTTTAGTGTGATAGTGTAACGCTAGAGCGAGTGAACAGCGCTGCGTTACCTCACGAGTTTAATCCGTCAAATAAACTGTCCTGTGCGGGTAATTCAGCAGTTGCGGGTAGTTCGGTAGAATTAATCCTTTTTCCTTTATATCCGCGGGACTCGCGTGTGATATCTGTCTATTATTAGCAATCGCGCCCTTCATACCACTGTACTGTTAAAAAACATGAATATTTTCACTCATCCATTAACATCCATCAGCTTGACAGCAAGTCCCAGCATTCAGCTCAGCACTGCGTGTTTTATTTTTTACATATTGTAGCTTTAAAATTAGTCCGTTCAGTCAGAGTAGCCTGACATAACGCTAGTAGCCCACAGTGGCACCATGCCAGTGACGTCATCGAACACGGCTGCGCTCTGATAACAACAAATGTAAATTTCAGTATTGGGGGAAAATTTTATGTTTTGTTTTTAATATAATTTTTTTACTATTTTAATAACAGACATGTTATCTAATTATATTTTGTTGGTTTCAATTCCCCTTTAAACTGAACAGGTTGAAATCTAATAATATAATAACATCATAAATCCTGAGCTGATAATTCCCGTATTGGATGAATAGTGAATACACTGAGTAGTGTCACTGTTTCCTCACACATTGATTTTCTGCCTGAAACCTAATATTGACTGTTTCTTGCTGAGCACTATTTCTTTAGACTAAAGGACTTGTTCTCTTACCCAGTTCCGTGTGTGTGTGTGTGTGTGTGTGTGAGAGAGCGAGAGAGAGACTGTGTGTGTGTGAGAGAGCGAGAGAGAGACTGTGTGTGTGTGAGAGAGCGAGAGAGAGACTGTGTGTGTGAGAGAGAGAGCGAGAGAGAGAGACTGCGTGTGTGTGACTGCCTGTGTGTGTGTGTGTGAGAGAGAGAGACTGTGTGTGCCTGCGTGTGTGTGTGCCTGCGTGTGTGTGTGCCTGCGTGTGTGTGTGCCTGCGTGTGTGTGTGCCTGCGTGTGTGTGTGTGCCTGCGTGTGTGTGTGCCTGCGTGTGTGTGTGCCTGCGTGTGTGTGTGTGCCTGCGTGTGTGTGTGCCTGCGTGTGTGTGTGCCTGCGTGTGTGTGTGCCTGTGTGTGTGTGTGCCTGTGTGTGTGTGTGTGTGTGCCTGTGTCGTGTGTGTGCCTGTGTGTGTGTGTGAGAGAGAGACTGTGTGTGTGTGCCTGTGTGTGTGCCTGTGTGTGTGTGCCTGTGTGTGTGTGCCTGTGTGTGTGTGCCTGTGTGTGTGTGCCTGTGTGTGTGTGCCTGTGTGTGTGTGCCTGTGTGTGTGTGTGCCTGTGTGTGCCTGTGTGTGTGTGTGTGACTGCCTGTGTGTGTGTGAGAGAGAGAGAGAGAGACTGTGTGTGCCTGTGTGTGTGCCTGTGTGACTGCCTGTGTGTGTGTGTGTGTGTGTGTGTGAGAGAGAGAGAGAGACTGTGTGTGCCTGTGACTGCCTGTGTGTGTGTGCCTGTGACTGCCTGTGTGTGTGTGTGAGAGAGAGAGAGAGACTGTGTGCCTGTGTGTGTGTGTGTGCGTGCGTGCCTGTGTGTGTGCCTGTGTGCGCCTGTGTGTGTGTGTGCCTGTGTGTGTGTGTGTGCCTGTGTGTGTGTGTGCCTGTGTGTGTGTGTGCCTGTGTGTGTGTGTGCCTGTGTGTGTGTGTGCCTGTGTGCGTGTGTGCCTGCGTGTGTGTGTGTGTGACTGCCTGTGAGTGTGTGAGAGAGAGAGAGAAACTGCGTGTGTGCGTGTGCCTGTGTGTGAAGAGGGTTCAAAGTGGTCAAGTCAGCTTTATTTCTATAGCACTTTATACAATAGTTTTTTTCAAAGCAGCTTTACAGTGAAAACAGGAAAATAATGAATTTCGGATGTTGTTCGGTTGTAAAGATCATCAATTATTAATTTCATCTTCTATTAAGCAGTTCTGCAAAAGTCATCGTCCCGCTCAGTTCAGTTCTCATACAAGATCAATAATTTTGTTGAATATTAAGTGGCAGAAATCCTGTTTTCATGAGATGTTTGGGGAATTTCTTAAGAGTTTGTGATTGGACCTCAGCGTGTTTCGAAAGCTTTATCTTTATAGGTCAGAATTTAATCAAATTATTCAATAAAAGTGGGTGAATCCCAAAAACATGTCCATGTCATTTCCACTCAACAAAAAAGCAAAAACACAATTATATTTTGCCTAGAGGAAATGCAACCTATTTTTAATTTTAAGGTTATTGTTGTTGATTTTAAATTGTGAAAATTCATGAACTAATTTACATACTTTGTAGTGTGTGTTGTAGTGTAATTTTCATGAAGTGAGAAAATATCAATGCAAGCTTATAAAGAATGTCTAAAAGTCCCACTGTGGTGTAAATCAAGCTTTTAAATGTTATTGATTGTGTTATGAATTTACACATGGTTTGTGATAAAGCAAATTCATAAGTATTTTCTGCTTAAAACGGCAGTGAACCAAAGACAGTCTCAAAAACACGGTTTGAAATCGCTGGTGTTTCTGACGTCACACACTACCTTGTAACCAATCAGATCAACGTGTGATCGTCAACCAGTGAGTGGAGGCGGGGCTCATTTGCATATTCATAGAACCGCGAATACTAAATAAGGCAAGGGTGTCGAGTTACATTCAAGCTATTTTAAGGCATGAAGATATTTTTTTTCAAGGGAAAAAACATTAAAAGATGAGTTTTAAGGGATAAAATTGACTTTTTTTTAAAATATATATTTATAAAGAATAATTAGTGTCTTCATATTTATTTATTTAACTTATGACTGTCACCAAGTGTCAGCATGTTATATGCATATGGCTGTAAACTCTTCACCCAACGCAATCTAGTTAATTCAGATTATCAAACCTGCATTCACACTTAAATCGTCGTAGGCCGAATCATTTAGAAAACTACCAAGGCTGATTAAGATTTTATTTTTGCTGGCATAAATTACATGATGATGTCATCGAAGGATGATGTAATGCTTCTTGAAGACAGACAAATTCACTTGTAATCTTAATCTTTGGAAGGAATTAAGAGTTTAACACATCAGAATCAGCGTCACATCAGAATCAGATGTCACAGTGATGTGTGTGTGTGACTATAGAAGCATGTTTTCTGGATAGATGTCTGCCTCTGGCCTCAGTCCCAGCATGCTCTCGCTCACACGCTTGCTTTACTGACGGCTATAGTTCACTGTAAGCACGCCTCAGCTTCCGTGCGAGAGCGTTTCAGAGCAGCTCTTGATACACACTTGTTAAGGTCAACTCTCGGTCTCGGAAATCTTTCTGCTGGCGGTTTTCCCTGCGTTCCCCGTGTGTGTGAAGCGGATGCCAGCACTGACGCCCCCTGCTGGAGGGTCTGGTGCGCACGCTTCTGGCTGTTTCTGTGTTCAGTTTTTGTCGTTTTCTAGTTCTGATGTTTTTAAGTAAAGAAAAGTTCAAGTCTGTCTTAAAGAAGGTTTCTACAGTGTGCGTGTGGACTTCATCAGTGCAGTTTTGGTCCTGTAGACTTTTAGAAAATCTAAGGCCTGTTTTCACAAGCATGTACCATTAAAAAAATATATATATAAAAAAATTGAAAATTTAGGATTCATGTATTTGGATTGTATATAAAATTTCTATTAGTTTGGAACACACACACACACACATATATATATATATATATATATATGTAAAGATATAAAGATTTCTGCACTCAAATTTGCAAAAAAGTTAGATTTTTGATTTTTATTCAAATAATCATTTTCAAAATGAATTTATTTCTTAGCATCTGTTCATTCAACAATTACTTATGAACATGGTTAATAAATGTCTAGCTGTGAATCAAGCACTTTTCAATTAGTTAATGTATTGGATTGAATCAAATCTGATTGATTGACAAATATATAAACCTGGTTGTGCATTTAAAATGCATTGGGTTTATTATTACTGTTGCAGAAATCGTTATGACTGGCATATGCATTTATTAGTTTGATAAAACTGTAATTCAAATGAATGGAAATTTTGTATCAAATTCAAATGCATGAATCTTAAATGTAGGCCTGAATATTTTGAGTGTGCGCAGGCTGCATGGATTTGTTTTGGCTCACACTGCAGTGATTTACCGTGTGTGTGTGTGGGGGGGTAAGTCAGTAAAAGCGTGTTTGTTGTCCTGTCTGTGGAGTAACAGGTCATCTGAGGTCGTGTTCAGAGCGCTGACGCAGCACACACACACACACACACACACACACACACACACACACTCCTCGACTCGACCCGCCTCGAGCTCCGGTGTCATCGATGATCACTTTAACAACTAGTGAATCCGTTACCCAGCCTCCCCTCTGCTCGCCATATGTTCCCTATCAGCGTGTGTGTGTGTGTTTCAGAGTGTGTGTGTGTGTGTGTGTGTGTGTGTGTGTGTGTGTGTGTTTCAGTGCTGAACGCAGATTCACTCGTCAAAGATCTTCACCTGTTCTTTTTGGATGAATGGTATTCGATATAAGTGTTTATACCGTATATAGAATTTATATAATTAAGGAAGATATTAAATATTCTCTTGTACTATATTATAAAAAAATATGAATGTAGTGTAGATAGATTTTGAGTGAGAGTGAGTGAGAAGAGTGTGTTGTGCTGCTGCATTTTACATAAACTATATGTATTAGTTATGTATTATTTACATAAAATGTATTTTACATTGTATAAATGTAAAGTTTTTTAGCAGTAGGCTATCATATTGAGATTGAATTACTGATGCATTAAAATAATCATTAAATTGGTCTAAACTGACATGTTCATTTTTTTTTTTTTATCTAATAGTAGAGATGCACTGATATCACATCCGATATAATGATTTTAAATTATCACAAGTAACAATAATACATTGTTAATGTTATTATTATATTATATTACAGTTGTCAACATTTCAAGTGAATCAAAAAAGTTAATCACAGTTGTCCTAAGACAAGAACGGGTATTGTTCAAAATTCATATACAACTTTGATGAAAGGTTTTGATCCACTTCAAATGTTGACAACTGTATATATATATATATATATAATTTTAGTAAAAATATACTCGTTATCTTCCCAAAATGAAAGCTTGGTTTAGATTTAATGTGTAAAATACAATTAATGTATTTCTTTGCAGTGAAGTTATGACTTTTTCCATTATATTAATAAACAGAAATAGCAGTGGGCGGTCATGTTAAGATTTAATTAGTTTTAGTTGCATACAAATGGTTATAATTTAATATTTTGAATTGGCCTGTATTTATTAGTAGTATGTAATGTGTGTGTGTGTGTGTGTGTATTTCACAGTTTTTTATATATATACATATAATTACTACATTAAATATAGATTGCTTTTAATTTAGATCTCTTGTTTAAGAATTATTTGATTGTATATGTATAAATGTATACTCTCAGTAGGTCTGGGTATTTGTGTGCAACAAAGTTTCTGCAGTTTTAGACAAACGCCTTTTCCTACACACTAATCGTGCATGTAATGATCAGCGATGTATTTCTGCGCTCAAAGTCTTGTGAATGTGTGTGTGATGACCTTCACTGATGTAAAGTCTGCATTTCAGACACACCCTGATTGTAAACGTGTGTGTGTGCCGCCGCTGCTCTCTGCAGGGCCGTCTCCTACATTACAGCTCATGTGATCATCAACACACATCTGAGACGGACTGGTGTTTGCATCTGGTGTTTGCATCTAGTATAAAGTCTTGTAACCGCTTTTTCATGATTGCATACACATCACGACTTCACAACTGACCTGTCACATGATCTGAGCCACAGATATGTTGATTTCAGTCATAGCAAAGGTTATGTGTGTATTTCAGAAGTGTTTTTACGTTAGAAGCATTTATTGATTGACAGGTGAGTAGGCCTGTCAATCATTGTGAGTCAAATTTTTATGTAGCGCTTTCACAGTACACTATTCAATGTAGCTTTACAGAAAATCCTGATGTGTGTATATATACGTGTATATATATATAATATAATGTTTCAAATATTATATATATATATATATATATAATGTATGTATATGTGTTTCTAATATTGCATTTAGCAGAGCTGGGTGACCGTTTATATTTCACATTTACAGATGAGACACGAACTTCTGCACGATATAATTTTTTTTCATTTATTTCAGTAATTCAACTTAAAAGGTGAAACTAATATATTATATAGACTCATTACATGCAAAGTGAGATATTTCAAGCCTTTATTTGTTATAATTGTGATGATTATGGCTTACAGTTTATGAAAACCTTTTCACAATACTTCTGTATTTGCGGTTTTCATAAACTGTAAGCCATAATCAACATTATAACAAATAAAGGTTTTAAATATTTCACTTAGCATGTAATGAGTCTATATAATATATTAGTTTCACCTTTTAAGTTGAATTACTGAAATAAATGAACTTTTGCACGATATTAAAAATTGAGTTTCACCGGTACATCTTCCAGCTGTAATCTGCTAATACATGTTTCTGACTCGCTCTTAATATGATTTGAGTGACTGGTTATTTCAGACTCCATTTAAACATGTAAAACAACTAGACTAATATGATTGATCTGGTTTTCATATTGATCTTCTGTTGGTGTCAGGTCATCATCGAGGTGACGGAGATGCTGCACAACGCGAGTCTGCTGATCGACGACATCGAGGACAGCTCGACGCTGCGGCGGGGTTATCCGGTGGCCCACAGCATCTACGGCGTGCCGTCGGTCATCAACTCCGCCAACTACGTCTACTTCCTCGGCCTGGAGAAGGTGCTGATGCTGGAGCACCCCGAGGCGGTGCGAGTCTTCACCCGCCAGCTTCTGGAGCTCCACCGGGGACAGGGCCTGGACATCCACTGGCGGGACACGTACACCTGTCCCAGCGAGAGCGAGTACCGGGCCATGGTGCTCCAGAAGACCGGCGGGCTCTTCGGCCTCGCGGTGGGACTCATGCAGCTCTTCTCCGACTGGAAACATGATCTAAAGCCTCTTTTAGACACTTTAGGCCTTTACTTCCAGATACGGGACGACTACGCCAACCTGAATTCGCGAGAGTACACCGCCAACAAGAGCTTCTGCGAAGACCTGACGGAGGGCAAGTTCTCCTTTCCCACCATTCACGCCATCTGGTCCCGTCCCGAGAGCACGCAGGTGCAGAATATCCTGCGGCAGCGCACGGAGAATCTGGATATTAAACGCTACTGCGTCGACTACCTGGAGAAGGTGGGATCGTTCGCGTACACGCGGCTCACGCTGCGGGATCTGGAAGTGGAGGCGTATCGGCTCATCAAGGAGCTCGGTGGGAATCCCGAACTGGAGGCCTTGATGGAGCATCTGAGTCGCATGTATAAAGAGCCTGAGGGCGGGGCTTCTGCTAGCCAATCAGAAGAGCATGAGGGCGGGGCTTCTGCTGACCAATAAAGAGCTTGAGGGCACTGCTTTTGCTGGCCAAACAAAAGAACATGGGGGGTGGAGCTTCTGCTGGCCAATCAAAAGAACATGGGGGCGGAGCTTCTGCTGGCCAATCAAAAGCACATGGAGGTGGAGCTTCTGCTGGCCAATCAAAAGAACATGGGGCGGAGCTTCTGCTGGCCAATCAAAAGCACATGGAGGTGGAGCTTCTGCTGGCCAATTAAAAGAACATGGGGTGGAGCTTCTGCTGGCCAATCAAAAGCACATGGAGGTGGAGCTTCTGCTGGCCAATTAAAAGAACATGGGGTGGAGCTTCTGCTGGCCAATTAAAAGAACATGGGGTGGAGCTTCTGCTGGCCAATCAAAAGCACATGGAGGTGGAGCTTCTGCTGGCCAATTAAAAGAACATGGGGTGGAGCTTCTGCTGGCCAATTAAAAGAACATGGGGTGGAGCTTCTGCTGGCCAATTAAAAGAACATGGGGTGGAGCTTCTGCTGGCCAATCAAAAGAACATGGGGTGGAGCTTCTGCTGGCCAATTAAAAGAACATGGGGTGGAGCTTCTGCTGGCCAATCAAAAGAACATGGAGGTGGAGCTTCTGCTGGCCAATCAAAACAGCTTGGGGGCGGGGCTGCAGCCAGCCGAGCAAAACAGTGATTGGTGTTAATCGCGTCTGAACACTGTGAACTGACTTCTCAAACTCTTTTTTCTTCGTACTGTTATTTTGTCTCCACAGCAAATTGCCTTCAGTCCAAAGTCACTCATTTTGTCTCATATTTCAACTGGAGTATGAAGTGTAAAAGAAACTGTGCTGGTCTCTGAGACTTTACTGGGTGGAGAGATGCCGCTTGTGTCAGTACGAATGACAACTGTTACAAACTGTCGGATGAAACACATTTCACATTTAAAGTCACTCGTTTCACCTCAAAATCAAAGCAAATACATTGTTTTGCTTTAAGAAAATAAAGCCAATTTTATATGCATCTTTACCATTTCATCATTTATTTTTTGGCATTGTCAATTATTTATCACATTCAATTTTAATAATAATGAACAATTATTATTATTATTATATTTAAACATATTTAAATGTCTGTTGTACTGCCTCTAATATAATTAGTTTAAATCAGTAAATAATATACTTCATTGTAATAGAGTAAAAATAACAATTGAGAATAGTTGGAATGTCCAGACACATGATAATGTGCAATTATATATATTTATTATTTTTTTGCTTATGATTTTGGGGTGAAATGTGACCTGGACAATTGTGAATTTTATTTGTCATTAAAATATCATTAAATAAGAGCTGATTGCCTTTCCCGAGTTAACAGAGTAAAAATCTTGTTCCCTGTAGTTGCAGAAGCTGATGTTGAAACGAGGCCTTGTGTTCACGTGCGGAAGCTTTAACACTCCTGGAGTGAAGTTCACGTCTTTCTACATTTTAGCAGCTTTTGGTGACAAGAATTAAAGATGGATCTGTCACTTTTGGTGCTCACATACCTCTGAACCGTGAACTGGAGGATATCTCAGTGTTTGGTGTATGAAAAGCTCACTGGTTTTTACCTTTAAACGTGTGTGCATTTCTGTGAATAAACTCTTTCATACACTTCAGTCTTCCTCAAGTGTGTATTAGCTGCTGTTTTTCTCATGAAGAGGAAACTAATGTACATTGCATGAATAGATTTACTACTTTCATGTGATTTGAAGAATATTTGTGTTACTAGACATATTTATTGTGGGTAAAAAGTTGCTGTTCCTGATGCTAATTTTGCAAGTCGGTTGCATTAATGATAATTTCTTTCCTCTTATGAAATGACAGAACAGAATCTCAGCACTTGTGGCGCAATAGAGACACAAAAGCAACTGCTAGAATTACAGTAGAATAGAGCAGGGCTGTAAATAGTGATTTCATAAATAAACAAAACAAATGTATGCAATAAAATGCACATTTTATTAACCACCTCATTATGGTTATTATGCAAGTTCTAATTTTGTGGTCCAACTTTGCTGTGGAATTACATAACCTGAGAGAAACTGTAATGAAAACTATAACTTCAAATGGGAATGTGCCGAAAAATAATTAATGGTGTACTTAGAGTTAGAGGTTCTCTTACGTAGAGTTCTCTCGTACTGCGTCGAAGAACGCTACGGGAAAGTATTTCTTTGTCGAGATTGAAGCCTAAAAATTAATCCTTAATTTTGTAAATATGTAAAACGCTTTTCTATAGCATACAACCCTAGGCGGAGCAATACAGCTCACCCATTGGCTGCTCTGCTAGAAAAGCACAGCCTATGCGAGGCCAGAGACGCTGACCAATGAGGACGCTTCGCGCCCATTCTGCGTCATCTCCCGCTGAAACAGGCGTGGCCTAGCCTATAAATACGAGCATAGCTGTCTAACACACCGATTTTCTTTACTTCACGAAGCTTCACGCATCGCTGAATTGGATTCGAGCCGCCACAGCCGTTTGGAACAGCACCTCAGCAGGACGAGCCCTTACCTGAAGCCGCTGGTCATCGCCGCCTTCAGCCGCCGTTCCCTGCTGCGCTTCTCCGGCGTGGATATATCCTTTATAACTTTGTGTGTGTTTTGTGTGTGTGTTCGCCTACTGCGTCACACACTTTTTCTCACAAAGAGCAGCGAGCGTCTTTTTAAAGATGTCTCGTGTTTCCTGCGGCTCCTGCCGAGCTGCGCTCATCGACGGGGACCACCACGTGCTGTGTGTTTCCTGCTTGGGCGAGGATCATGCAGCTGTCGCTCTCGGTGATGGCGGCTGCCATCATTGTGAAATGATGCCTATCGCGACTCTGCGGACTCGCCTGGCATCTTTCACCGAAGCTGCTAACCCACCCCCTGTAGCGCCGCGCCGTAAAAAGCGCCGCGCTCAGCGGGTTCCGGAACCCCCCGCCACGAGGAGCTCGCCGCCGCCGCCGCCGCTAGCTCCTCTCTCCGCTTCGCTGGAGTCGCTCTTCGACGAACAAAAGCCGCAGCCTGCCGCTTTGTCTGTCATGGACGACGACCAGCTAGCCGCATCTGAGGGGGATGACGACTGCTGTTCGCTTCTCGCTTCGGAGAGCGAGGGATGGGCGAGCTCCGAGGATCTCCCCTCCCCCGCCGCTCATGAGCGTCGACGGAGAAAGACCAGCATCGATGCGCTTACCGGCTGGATGGCTGTTTTTTCTGCAGAGGAACGTACGTTACCGTCCTCACGACCCGCGCCCCTTTTCTTCCTGAATTCACGAAGAAATCGCGGAGTCCCGGAAAGCCCCGTCTTCAGCCAGGATGCGCACATCTGCTTCGAGGGAAGCTACAGTGTTAAAATCCCGCCGCGGCCGGATTTCACTAAAATGTCTCGCTCGCACAGTCCCAACATACGCGACCGTGCCAGTGTATTTTGCAGTCACCAAATCGGCATCAATGCTCGTTTGCCTGCACACAAACGCCGTTCTCACGACGCCCCAGGTAAATCTAAAATGTATTTTCTGGTGTCCCAGCCACGGCCGATGGTGTAATGTGTGTATCCGTAATGCCCACGACCCAGTGCCCATTCGTACACACAAGCACAGCCCTACACAATACAGGGCTTGCACACATAAAATCGACTCGTGTCGATTGTGCAATACATGTAAGTTAGTGAACGTGCCCGCTTTTCAGTGCCCACAATCACTACACACTGCATGTCCCGTGGTTTCTGTAAAAACTAAACGAATGCACGGTCAGTCGGTTCTGATAGACAGTACTCTCTGTGCTACACGGTGTCCCGGCCACGGCCGATGATGTAATGTGTGTAACTGTATGCCCACGACCCAGTGCCCATTCGTACACACAAGCACAGCCCCACACAATACAGGGCTTGCACACATAAAATCGACTCAATGTCGGTTGTGCATATATGTAGTGAGCGTGCCCGCTTTCAAGTGCCCACAATCACTACAAGCTACATGTCACACGGTTTCTATGCGAAACCGATGCACGGTCTGTCAGTTCTAATAGACAGTACTCCCCAGTGCTATAAATGTACCTGCGTTCACGCACCCACATTTATTCTCAAACATGCCGAGCCGTACGGAGCTCGCACCGCGTGCTCTCTCTCTCAGCTGAGAGAGCTGAGCGCGCGCGCGGGCTGCCCGCTCGATTAAGCGCGCCCCCGCATCACGCTGCAATGGCGCCCATATTACAGCACACGACTGCTCTCGTGTCGCCGCCATTTCGCGACCAGAGCCCGGTTTTTCAACCCGTGCAAGCAGCAGCCCCGTTCAACGCAGGGTTTGCACACATAAAATCGACTCAGATCGATTGTGCTTTACATGTAGTAAGCGTGCCCACTACCAAGTGCCCACAACCACTACACACTGCACGTTCCGCGGTTTCTGTAAAAACGAAACTAACGAACGATCAGTCAGTACACGAACACAGTGTCCCCGGTGTTATAAATGTGCCCGCCACCGAGCGCCCACGTTTATTCACAAACATAACGAGCCCTACGGGACTCGTCCCGCGCGCTCTCCTCTCGACACAGAGAGCCGAGCGCGCGCGGGATGCATACTGTGTTAAACATGCCCCCCCCCGCCTCACACGCCACGGCGTCCATGTCACAGCACACGGTTGCTCTCGTGTCGCCGCCATTTCGCGACCAGGGCCCGGATTACATTCAACCCCTAGTCACACGTGCAGATGCATGGGAAAGACTTCCCGGGGTCTCAGAATGGGTGCTAGAGACTATAAAAAGAGGCTATTCGCTACAGTTTCATCGACGCCCTCCCCCGTTTCACGGAGAAAGTCGAAACTACGGTAAAAACAGAAGTAGCACATCTACTTCGAGCCGAAATAGCGAAGCTATTGAGCAAAGGGGCCATAGAGCCTTTATCTCAAGCTCAGAGCGAAGGGGGTCTGTACAGCAGATATTTTCTGGTACCGAAAAAAGACGGGGGTCTCAGACCCATTTTAGATCTCAGGCATCTGAACAGAGCGCTGACAAAGCGAAAGTTCAGAATGCTCACGACCAGAGCTATCCTCGCGCAGGTTCGCCGAGGAGACTGGTTTATGGCAATAGATCTGAAAGACGCGTATTTTCACATACAGATCGCGTCACGTCACAGGCGATTTTTGAGATTCGCCTTCGAGGGCCAGGCATATCAGTACACAGTCCTGCCATTCGGGCCTGTCTCTAGCACCTCGTACATTTACAGTGTGCATGGACGCGGCGCTGGCACCCCTGAGACTCCGCGGCATTCGAATTCTGAATTATTTGGACGATTGGCTGATTCTAGCTCAATCACCCTCAGAACTCAGCCGCCACAAGACCATAATTCTCGATCACCTCGAGTGCTTAGGTCTGAGAGTCAATTGGGAGAAAAGTTCACTGTTTCCCAGTCAAAGGATCTCCTTTTTGGGGACTGGAGCTGAACTCGCTGTCTATGACGGCTCGACTGTCATCACAACGCAGGCAAAATTCCCTGCGGATGGCGAAATCCTTCCGCAGCGGCCATATAGTGCCGCTCAAGAGATTTCAAAAAATGCTAGGCCTTATGGCCACAGCATTGACAGCTCTGCAGTTGGGCCTGCTGCGCATGCGCCCACTGCAGTTCTGGTTGAAAGCGCGTGTACCGCGCCGAGCATGGGTTCACGGTCATTATCGCCTCAAGGTCAATCAGGAATGCGTTTCAGCCCTGACACCATGGAGGAGCGTCAGACTGGTACCGGTCAGGTGTAAGCCTGGGGACTTCCTCGAGCCTGAAGGTGGTGTCCACGGACGCGTCCACCTCAGGCTGGGGAGCACTGCTCGAAGGCAGACCGTTCTTTGGCCAGTGGGCAGAACGAGTCGAACTACCGCATAAACTGCCTAGAAATGATGCCAGTGGACTTAGCGCTGAGGCGCTTTTGTCCTCGGATAAAGGGACACCACGTCCTAGTCCGTTCGGACAACACGTCGGTAGTAGCCTATATAAACCGCCAGGGTGGCGTGAAATCCCGAAACCTTTACAGGCTGACGGAACGCATACTGGTATGGGCCCAGCACAACCTGCGCTCGCTGAGAGCGATCCATGTGCCTGGTCGCCTGAATGTAGGACCAGACAGACTCTCACGGAACAATGTTCCGACAGGAGAATGGTCCCCTACACACACAGACAGTGCGTCTGCTGTGGAAAAAGTTCGGCAGAGCGGAGATAGACCTGTTTGCAAACCAGGAAAACGCTCACTGCCCAGAATTCTTTTCAAAGAGCGCGAACGCGCTGGCCAAAGTCTGGCCCCGCCGTCCGCTCTATGATTTTCCCCCTGTCTCGCTCCTGCCCCAAGTGCTCGAGCGAATCAGAGAAAGCCGATGCTCAGTGCTTCTTGTAGCACCATACTGGACGAATCAACCCTGGTTCCCAGTCTTGATGCAGCTCAAGAGTACTGCTCCGTGGCCGATCCCAGTGAGGAGGGACCTTCTCTCGCAGGCCAGGGGCTCGATTTTGCATCCTCGCCCAGAGCTATGGTCCCTTCATGTGTGGGCCATAAACGGGTACCCGCTAAACTCCCAAGAGGAGTGTTAGACACGATCGAGCAGGCTAGGGCCCCCGTCTACTAGACGGCTCTACGCTTCCAAATGGGTCGGTGTTCTCTGACTGGTGCTCAGACCAAGGCCTATCACCTCTTCAGTGTGGGGAAACGGAGGTTCTCTCCTTCCTACAAGAGCTGTTGGAGAAGGGTAGGACCCCATCCACGCTCAAAGTCTATGTGGCAGCCATATCAGCGTTCGTCAATCCGACGCTTGGCCATGCACTGGGCAGAAACGACCTGGTGGTACGTTTCCTTAGAGGAGCCAGAAGGTTGAATCCTCCAAGGCCTCCTTCAGTCCCCGTCTGGGACCTTTCTACAGTGTTAAACGCTATGAAAGGGGCCCCTTTCGAGCCTATTCACTCAGTTGACATGAAACACCTGTCTCTCAAGACCGTGTTTCTTTTGGCTCTCGCTTCAGTGAAGCGTATGGGGGATCTGCAAGCGCTCTCAGTAAGAGCCTCTTGTATGGAGTTCGGGCCCAACGACTCTATAGTCGTGTTGAAACCGAAGCACGGGTATGTACCTAAGTCCCTCAACACACCGTTCAGGGCTCAGGTCATCTCCCTGTCGGCTCTGCCGACCTCTGAGGACGGAAATAGCTTCCTTTGCCCGGTCCAGGGCATTAAGAGCTTACGTGTCCCGCTCCGCTGTGTTTCGACAGACGGAGCAGCTCTTTGTTTCGTTCAGTGGGCGCTCTAAAGGACGTGCTGCGACGAAACAGAGCCTATCTCGATGGGTAGTGGATGCCATTGCGCTAGCCTACGCATCTAGAGGTTTGGAATGCCCCCTGGGCATCAGAGCACATTCTACGAGAGGCATGGCCTCGTCGTGGGCTTGGTATAGCGGAATCTCGTTGCAAGATATTTGTATGGCGGCAGGCTGGGCCTCCCCGTCTACATTTATAGGTTCTATAACCTAGAGGTTCCTGCGTTGCAGGCCAAACTGCTCTCGGTCTAAGACCAGGTATAGTGCTCCTGCCCCGCACGGCGGCCCAGGTCACTAAAATGTTTAAGCATCACTCACTGACAATGTGGTCCCATGAGCATGCTATTACCCCACCATATATATCTATTTTACATATATATGCTATTATGCCCTTAGGGGCCCTATTATAAGGGATGATGCTATTCTAGCCGCTCTCCCTATAAACTCTTGGTGTTGGCTCTGGCATGCCGGGTCGCGTGCGCGCGCCCTTGGGTGTCTGTGTCGGTCCAAGAGCACGCACGGCGTTTTACATGGGGTTCCCGTAGCGTTCTTCGACGCAGTACGAGAGAACTCTACGTAAGAGAACGTACTCGGTTACTAACGTAACCTCGGTTCTCTCTAGGAGAGGGAACGAGTACTGCGTCTCATGCCGTGCGTGCCCACGCTGCGTCGCTTTCGTGACGAAAATCGGTGTGTTAGACAGTGTTGTTTTTGGCAGCCCTTTTAGTTTTAGTCTTAGTCTTAGGTCTTTTTGACGAAAATGCTTTTTAGTTTTAGTCACATTTTAGTGACTTATAAACTTGATAGTTTTAGTCAAGTTTTAGTCGACGAAAACGCAAAAAGGTTTTAGTCAAGTTTTAGTCGACGAAAACACAAAAAGGTTTTAGTCAATTTTAGTAAAAAAAAAAAAAGAAAGAAAAAAAGTAGTCTTTAATAAATTATTTAGGTTAAAAAGTATTGGAAATGGGCTTAGGTTTGACAGGTTGCAGCAAGTTGCAATTCATAAAACAACAGTTAACCTTAAAACCTTTGCATAATAAACTAGACTTTCTGAATAATTCGATTGGTTGGGTCCCTTACATGCGCTTCGCGAGGCACACTAGCACACACACGCACTCTAGCACACACACGCACTCTAGCACACACACGCAAGGTCTCTCGCTCCCCTTTCTCTGGCTGTGCGCGCGCTACACATGCGCGCTCTTGCTCGCTCTATCTAGATTCCGAGAGATTCAGATTTGCGGGCAATTCTGAAATTATCGTACATTATGGGATTTTTTTTCATTATTGATCGTACATCGTACAACAACGATTAGAATGCGGCATTGCTGATACTTTTTTTTTAGCCCAAAACAGACCGATTTCACGCAAAATAGGCAGAAATTACATTGTGAACGTCAGACTTATAATCATTTTCGTTCCATCTCGTCTCGTCAACGAAAACTCGAAAACGTCTCGTCATGTTTTAGTCACCTTAGAGCCATTTTTAGCTAGTCATCGTAACGTTATCGTCATAAAAAAAAGGTGCGTCAACGAAATAATTGCGTTATCGTCATCGTTGACGAAAACAACATTGGTGTTAGACAGCTATGCTCGTATTTATAGGCTAGGCCACGCCTGTTTCGGCGGGAGATGACGCAGAATGGGCGCGAAGCGTCCTCATTGGTCAGCGTCTCTGGCCTCGCATAGGCTGTGCTTTTCTAGCAGAGCAGCCAATGGGTGAGCTGTATTGCTCCGCCTAGGGTTGTATGCTATAGAAAAGCGTTTTACATATTTACAAAATTAAGGATTAATTTTTAGGCTTCAATCTCGACAAAGAAATACTTTCCCGTAGCGTTCTTCGACGCAGTACTCGTTCCTCTCCTAGAGAGAACCGAGGTTACGTTAGTAACCGAGTACGTTTGTTCAAATGCCGAGCAGAATTCAAGTTGTGTGTGTGTGTGTCGTCCTGCAGCATTTGTGCTCCATACGTGTGGTTTCTTAGGATATTTTCTTTTTCTTTAAACCACAATTGATCATAAAATCATAAAAATGTAAACGAATGTGTGTATTTACACTACAATTACAGCAGAAACAATTATATGAGATTAATGTGTAAACTAATAAAATTTTGAATATAAAAATATGTAATGGGAAAAAATTAACTAAACCCACCAGTAGATGGCGCTTAGTTGGGTCTTAATAAGTCGAGTATTTCATTAGACGATTCGTTCAAACACGCGGATTAATTTAGTATCGAATCACTGCTGTGTTTCTCGTTGATGCGCATCAGTTCGTTTTAATGTTTTGTTTCGTTATTTTGCCCAATAGTTTGAAAAATACATTTTCCTGAAAATATAAAAATTTGACCTAATAACATAGGTCTAAATAAAATAACAGCAAAACATTTACAAACAACTTTTAACGGCATGTCGTGTCTATTAACCAACATAAGAGAGTCGTGGACACGCAAATGTTTTCAATTATTAAAATAGTAACCTAATTTAAAAGGGGACTTCAAGTAATAATTAAAGTGAAATCAGACGAAAAACCTGGAGAAGTTTGAGAAGTCAATGACATCAACCAATAGATGTAGAATAAAATTAATTAAAATATTTGCTGTCGATGATTTAGCTGATTAAACACTGAAAATAGTTAATGTGTAAAGAGTGGCCGATATCTGCCACAGCTTCTGTTTGTATAATTTGGGGGGCGGAGCTACATATTATACAGAGCATTTGATTGGACAGAAAATCTGAGTGCAGAGTGATGTCATCAGAATCATATTGGCGGAAGTGAGAGATGGCAAGTTTTGAATGCTTATATATTCTTGATGTGAATTTTGTCATTGGTTTGGAACACGCCAACTTAAAGGATAATTCCGGTATTTAACACCTTGAGTCTATATTGTAGTTTGTTTTGGATGAACAAGAGTGGTGGACAACATTTTTTTTTACAATGTTTCCTCTCGAGTTTTTGACTATAAAAGAATTGGCCATGGACCCATTTAACATTGGAGTCAATGGGCATGTCCGAAAATGTCATTAAAACAGCCAATAATATTCGTTTACCAAACTGTTAAACTCACCGAGTGGTTAGTGGTGTTCGTTGATGATTATAAACAATATATGATTCCAATCCGTTTATTTTGCTATAGTGGAACTATTTTTTCAGACACTTCACAACCGTGTAACTTCCGCTCAATATTTGAATCTGAAGCGTTAGCACACTCCCGACCACTTGATGGCGATAACCGATGTTTATGTCTCGCGGGACACTCACGGTCACAGTCGAGTTCAACTTCATATTGCACTGGTCAGTGGTCACGTCTTTCAATATGGTTAGAATTTGTGCGGTCAAAAACTGCGGTAAAGAGCTCTGCTCGCTAGCCTTATGAGAAACGGAAGCGAGCAAAAAGACTACATCGACCAAATGTAAACAGCCCCCTTTCCGTTTCCAGTAGCGCATTTATATTACCGAGCACTCAGTCCTTCAACAGAATTCAATGGGATTTTACAAAATGACGAATAAAACACGACAGAAACTGTATTTCGCAACACTTTTTGTTTCTGGAACATCAACTAACATCACTAATCACTCGGTGAGTTGCACAGTTTTGAAAACTAATGTTAAAGGCTGTTTAAATGACATTTTCGGACATGACCATTGACTCCAATGTTAAATGGGTCCATGTTATAGTCAAAAACTCGAGAGGAAACATTGTCAAAACATGGCGGAGGGGAGACCGATTGCTGCTCTGCTTTATTAGATTTTTCTACAACAGCTACATTGCTTTAAATTGTTAAAGTATTACACATTTACATAGCTATGAATAATCATACGAAGCGTAGGCCTATTGTATGTTTTATACACGGTGAGAAATAGCCTATATTTGACCTAAAATCGAGAATCGCCAGCAAGATGACTAGATGAATGTTTATGGTTGTCAATGAATTGGACGCTAAATATCATTTGGTTTAAGATTTTCCTAATAAATAAGCGAGAATAAACAGATGTCCTCCACGATTCGATAACAAAGTAGCCTAGGCTACTTGTATGAATGCAACGAGCTCATAATCGCGACTCCAGAAGTGAGAAGTAGGGAATAATTTACTGACTTTGGAAGCGGTCTATGATGGCGTTTAGATGTTGAAACTCACCTGAACATCCGCTGCTTTTGCAAATCTGCACGAGTTCAGCCTCTCCTCGTCTCCAACACACTCATTATGAATAAAAACGAAACATTTATCATTAAAAGCCCAGTGTTGGGGTATTGTATTGTTGTGGTGTTGGTCAGGATCTAGACTCGCGGCAGCTGTTCAGCTTGATCAGGTGATTTATGATGATGAGCAGATAAAGTAAAAACCAAGATAAATTTGCTCAAACATTGTCCCAACTAATATAGACATTATGGCCACCAGTACATATGATAAAAATCATAATGATTGTGTTAAATTTTAATGTTATATCCTTAAAAATACAACCAGCTACAACTGCCTAGTGTTGTGTTCTCTTATCACGTTGCTAATTGATAAATGTCCACTAGATGGAGATATTGTTCTAGATAGGAAAGTAGGAAGGTGAGGAAGAAGAGTGTGTTGAAAAGGATGGAAGAATGAAAAGTAAAGAGACCTGTTCGCTACTCGGTGTGCTCTCATTTATTTTCATGTGATTACACAACAATTGGCGACGAGGATGGCAGTTCATCTTCCTTCTACATACTTACAATGTCCTGGTGAGCCTGCAGTTTCGTTTGGGATATGGACGCAAATGTTTGAGAACTACTTGTTGGCGATTCATGCTGAGGGAGATGACTGGCCTGATACTCGTAAGCGTGCTACACTTCTTCACTGCCTGGGCACAGAAGCACAGAGAATTTTCTACACTCTTCCTAATACCGGTACGACCTATGCATCTGCTCTTACGGCTCTCAGAACGCATTTTGTACCGAAAGTTAATGTCATTGCTGAACGACATAAATTTCGTCAAAGGGAGCAAAGGCATGACGAAAATATACTTCAGTATGTGGCCGCGCTCCGTGATATGGTGTCATTATGTGCATTTGGTGACAAAGAAGATGAAATGCTGAGAGATCAAATTGTGGAGAAAGTGCACAGCAGCCGAATTCGTGAACGCTTACTACTTGAAGCGGATTTAACGTTAGACAGAGCAGTACAAGTGGCCGTTCAAGTTGAAAATGCCATGGCTAATGCGAGTGAATTTGCTAAACCTGCCGACTTACCAGTTCAACGGCTATACGTCAGAAAAAAAGAAACGACCATGCGTAGAACCACACAAGGTAAAACCCAGAGCGATTCTGCACGCAAATGTTATCGCTGTGATTCCAGCGGTCATTTGGCAAATTCCAAACAGTGCCCTGCTGTAAATAAGACATGTAAATTATGTGGTAAAATGGGACATTTTGCAAAAGTCTGCCGCTCTGGACGAAGACAGGACATCAGAGAAATCGAAGTCCCTGAATTGACTGTTTTGTACATGACTAACACATTTTCTGCTGCAAACAAAATTGTGTGTGACATTGAAATGGACACATTTTCTGGTACTACAACGCAAGAACTAATTGTTGATACTGGATCATCCGTATCTTTGCTTCCAGAGCATATATATAAGCAATACTTCTCTGAACTACCCTTGGAACAGTCAGATGTGCGTCTTGTCACATATTCAAAAGATGACCTTCCAGTGCTGGGATGTATTAAGACGTCTGCGCGACATGGTGAACATTCAGTGCCTGCCACATTCTATATTGTGAAAAGTGGAAACGCACTTATGGGCATGGACTTGATATATTCCTTGAACTTGTGCATAACAGGAAATAAAGTACTCACCCCCAAACAGTCGGTGCAACAAGTGTTCCATACTGATACGCCATCCTTCGGCTGTGCAAAGAACTATGTACACAAAGTGAAAATGCATGAAAACTTCATTCCTGTGCAACAGAAGCTACGCAGATTACCTTTTTCTGTAAGGGATGCTGTTTCTGCAGAGCTGAACCGCCTACTAGCAGCAGATATTATTGAAAGAGTGGATGCTTCGCCGTGGGTTTCGCCCATCGTAGTTACTCAAAAGAAATCTGGAGACATCAGAATGTGTGTGGATCTTAGGGAACCCAACAAAGCAATCGTTGTGGACAGCTACCCCATTCCACACATTGATGAACTCTTTTCACAGTTGAGAGGTGCTGTGATGTTTTCTACAATCGACCTAGCAAATGCTTACCATCAGGTACCACTACATGAGGACAGTAGGGACCTCACTGCTTTTATAACACATGAGGGTTTGTTTCGTTTCAAGCGAGTTTGCTACGGATTAGCATCAGCCCCAGCGGCATTTCAAAAACTGATGTCTACTATTCTCAAGGGTGTTACAGGCGTCCAGTGTTATCTGGATGACATAATTGTGTTTGGTGACTCTGTTACTAGCCATGATGCTCACCTAAAAATAGTGCTGCACAAACTACAAGAAGCAGGTCTGCATCTGAATGAGAAGAAATGCACATTTCGTCAGGAGAAGCTCACATTTCTGGGACATACCATCTCCAAAGAGGGACTGCTGCCAGATCACAGCCACTTGGAAGCAATACGCAATGCTCCACCACCTTCGGATGCGCCCACACTAAGATCATTTCTAGGCCTCACCGCTTGGCATGCCAAATTCATTCCTAACTATGCAGCTGTTGTTGAGCCTATGAGAGATGCCCTTAGAGGAAATTCAAATTTTGCATGGACTAAGAAAGCACACGAAAGTTTCCAGGAAGTAAAAGAACTGATTACACAAAGCTCTGCATTGGCTTTATTTGATCCTGCTTTGCCCACAATGGTTACAACAGATGCCTCAGACTACGGCATAGGTGGCATCCTGACTCAGCTTCATCCAGATAAGTCAGAAAGGACCGTGGCTTTCGCATCCAGAACCTTGACATCGGCAGAAAGGAAATATTCTGTTGTTGAAAAAGAAGCCCTTGCTTGTGTCTGGGTCATTGAGCGTTGGAGAACATACCTGTGGGGCAAACACTTCGAATTAAGATCAGATCACCAAGCCCTAACTACACTTTTGACTACTAAAGGTATGGGACGAGCTGGACTGAGAGTAGCACGATGGTCTGCCAGACTGCTCTGCTTTAATTATACTATGCAGTACAGACGGGGTGTTGACAACCAGGTAGCGGATTGCCTTTCGCGTCTTCCATTGTCTAATGAAATTAATTCTGACTTTGATTCTGAACCTGAAACTGTTGCTGCTATCACTACACTCCTGTCAGCTGTTCCTGTGGCCGAGTTTGCTGCTGAAAGCTCCTCATGTCCTGAGCTTGCCAAACTTCGTCAATACATTGAGTATGGCTGGCCTGCTACATCCAAAGCCCTGCATCCTGACATGTCCAGGTACTTTCCAATACGAGACGAATTGTCTATTGTGGACTCGTATGTGCTAAGAGGACCACACAGACTGATTGTGCCGCTTAGTTTACGTTCACGTTTAGTCACCCTCGCTCATGATGGCCATCAAGGCATTGTGAGAACCAAGCAACGGCTTAGGGAGCTATACTGGTGGCCTAAAATGGATTCGCAGGTACAGTCCACAATTGCAACCTGCGTCACCTGCCAACTCAATGATAAAACTGCTAGAACCACACATGCACCACTTACCCCAGTTGACTATCCAGTAGGTCCGTGGCAGAAACTGGGCATCGACGTGGTGGGTCCTTTTGACATTGGCCCTGTTAGTTGTAGATACGCTATCACATTGATTGACTACCATTCAAAATGGCCAGAGGTAGCTTTTGCACCTCATGTGACTGCATCTACCATTAGCTGTTTTCTGAGGTCAGTGTTCAGCCAAAAAGGGAATCCTCTGGAGATTGTTTCTGACAATGGGCCTCAGTTCCTGTCAACGGAGTTCAAACTATTTCTACAAGAAAGAGATATAAAGCACATTCGTACTTCTATATATCACCCGGAAGGAAATGGAGCTGTGGAACGTTGGAATAAGGTACTGAAGGAGGCTATTCTGACTGCAGAAAGGGAGAGAGCCCCTTGGACATCGTTCATTGCGGATTTTCTGCAAACTTACCGAGCCACACCTCACGCCACGACTGGCATTTCTCCTTTTGAGCTGATGTTCGGAAGAAAAATGAGAACAAAATTGACAATTCTTCCAAAGTGCAATGTGAATCCTGCTATAAAAAAGCTGAAAACAAAAGTGATGCGAAACCAGAGGAAAATGAAAGCATACCTGGATACAAAGCGCAAAGCAAAGATTCCGGGGCTCAAGGAAGGCGACTTTGTACGGGTGAGAAAACCTGTGCATGTGAGAAAAGGGAAGTCAAAATTCAGCAACCCTATGCAGATTGTTAGACGGAAGGGGACACATAGTTTTGAACTGAGTGATGGACGAACTTGGGACGTATCTCATTTGGCACCATTGCACACAGAATTTACTCAGGTTCCTGAACACTCTGAACAGTCAACTCCTACTGCGTCACCTGGAAGTGGTAGCAACCAGTTGGAGGGACGTTGTAGAAGGAAGCCAGTATGGTTGAAAGACTATGTAACTTAAACTGCCATAGTAGGCAAAGAAGAAAGTAATGGGAAAAAGAAGAAAATAAAACCCAGAAGTTTAGTTCAGGAAAGTTGTGGTTTGACCTGAAAAGGATGTTCATGTGACTATTCATGCTATATATGTTTGTCAAGAGACATTGTTCTGTGTTTTCTAAAAGAAGTAAAGAAATTCGGTAAGAAAACAAAATGACTGAATATATTGTTTAGCAACGTTCATTGTAACTGCAGATAGAAACAAATTAAGTCAGGGGAAGATGTTGTGTTCTCTTATCACGTTGCTAATTGATAAATGTCCACTAGATGGAGATATTGTTCTAGATAGGAAAGTAGGAAGGTGAGGAAGAAGAGTGTGTTGAAAAGGATGGAAGAATGAAAAGTAAAGAGACCTGTTCGCTACTCGGTGTGCTCTCATTTATTTTCATGTGATTACACAACACCTAGCAATCCAGCAAACAAATCTGTTAAAAAAACAAGATGTTTCTAAAACGTCCGTTATTTAAGTTGTTAGTGCTACATTCTCCTAACCTAATTTTTACACACAATATTAACATTCTTTAAATATTTATTTGTAATATTCCAACACGTATTTCTCGATTAGGCTACAAATAACATTACGTTGTGAAAATATTGTCGTCAGGACACTTTCGTTCAAATTACACAAATAAACAATAACAACAACAACCACAACAACATTAAAGGCCCATTCACACCAAGATCATAACTATAAAGATAATAGCCTAGTTGTTCTAAAAATCATTCTTATATTAAAGAATAGGAGAGTTCACACCGCTATAACGATAACGGCACAGAGAAACGATATCGTTAGAATCAAGAAGTTGAACGATTAAAACATTGACAGCCAATCAGAATTCATCCTGCTCTAACGAGCTCGACAAGCACGCGCTTAGAATAAACAGAACGACATCGCTAATAGTGTTATCTTTAGTTCTCTTGGTGTGAATGGGACTTCTTTGCATGCACAGCATATGTCAACTTTACACTTCAAATGTGGCACAGAAGCGCTTCCAAAAATGCATTAGGTGTCTTTACATAGACTGTTTAATGCTGCTCAGAGGCTGAATAAATGCATTTACAGAACACAACTGAACTGTATGATTTGATACCAGAGGCTGAGGTGGGTCTGAGCAGGCAGAACTAATCTGGCATCTTTACACAGCAAATGCAGCACAGAAAACAAATCTTAAACGCATAAAACCACGAAAATGCGCATTTACACAGACTGTTCTGAAGCAGCAGACATGCATTAACACTGGAATTAAAAGTGTGGGAAACATACCTTTGGAAATAAAAACTACAATTTTAAAATTAGTTTTATCAAAAATAACAAATAATACAAACATTATATAAAAGGCATTGCATCTTTACACTGAATTTTAAGCTGGCACAGAGCAGCCTAAACATGGCTGTATAAAGATGGCTACAGTAGGCTGATCTGTGCCTGCTCAAAATTCAGCGGTAAAGATGCAAAAAGACCAAATAATGCCTGCTCAGACCCACCTCAGTCCCTATTATCACATTATACAGTTGAAATTACTGTGTAATGCATTTATGCCACCTCTGAGCAGCATTAACGTCTGTGTAAAGGCCTAAATGCCAGCTCAGAAGTGTTTCTGTGCCACATTTGCGGTGTAAATTTGCCACAAGTTAAAGCTGCTCTCTGTGCCTGCTCAAAAATTCAATGTAAAGATGCAATGCAGCATAAAGCCAGACTAAATGATGCATGCTCTGACCCACCTACACTGCAAAAAAATGCTTTTCTTAGTATTTCTGTCTTGTTTCCAGTCCAAATATCTAAATATTCTTAAATAAAGATGTCTTTACCGAAGTATTAAAATGCCATAAAAAATAATGTCTTGTTTTCTGGGAATATAAATCAAAATTAAGTTTTATTGATTAAAACAAGCTAAATGATCTGACAATGGGTTTGTTAGGATTATTTTTCTTACCCCATTTGCAGATAATTTAGCTTTTTTTAAAGCAACAAATCTCTTAATTTTGATTTATATCACCAGAAAACTAGACATAATATCGTATGGTCATTTTACTCATCTAGTAAATGCATCCTGATGTAAGAATTTTAGATATATAGACTGGAAACAAGACAAAAATACTGAGTAAGACGAGCATTTTTGCAGTGTATGATCAAACTTTACATGTAATTGCTGTGTAAATGCATTTATGGCACTTCTGAGCTGCATTAAAAAGTGTGTAAAGACACCTAAACAACACATTTGCAGTGTAAATTTGGCAAAATATCATAAGAACATTCTATAAATGTTATTTAAAGTTATCTTAAGATTACATAAACTTTACAAAGGAGTTCCCCGTTAGAACCTTTAAATGGCTCAGGTATTAAAACTTCATCAGACTTCCTCTTCCAGTTCTTCATTTTATATTTAAAATACTTTCAATGCATTTTTACATGTTAAAATGTTAAAAGATGCCAGGATTCGTTGGATTGAGTTATGGGATTATATAATTTTGACTCCAGATGGTGGCATTAAACTGAAATGATCTGTGTTGTCTCAGAACAGTTTCTGCACAAGCTCTCGGTTCGCCTCTAAAAGCACTGAGAGTAACATGCGGACACAGAGCAGACGTCACTCCGGGCAGAGAGCAGACCGGAGACGCTCTCGGGTGTCTCGAGGTGATGTACTTTACAGAGGATTCAGGGAATGTCCATCAAAGGGCCTTCATTGGGAAGAGGAGATATGAAGAACAATTAGCATATCTCATTTCAGTTATGAATCATTTTTGACACCATGTGGAGAGAAACGCTGAGCAAGTTTTGCATCAAGAGGTAGAAAATACCAGCATGAGCTCAACTCCTGTGTTTGAGGTCGATCTGCACGCATTAAATATGAAACAAACCACATTACAGCCTTTGATTTGAGCTCTGTAACCTCATGTGACCCTGGACCACAAAACCAGTCATATGGGTCTTTTTTTTTTAAAACATATGATAAAGTTCTCTTGTCCTTTGGGATTAAAATATCCGCACATCCTCACACACACTTCACCAAACCTAGAGATCGGCATGTTTTATTTCAGTTAAGGCCATTGCACACCGAGTCCGAAATTTCCGTATGCGTTTTTTTGTATTCGTGATTCGGTGGCTCTGAATTGTCAAACACCATTCAAACTGCTTGTTACGGATGCGAAAAACGCAGAAAATCGAACCCGTTTAGATTTTTTTTATGACGGACAAAAGTTTCGGAGGCAGTGTGCAAGCGTGATTGACATAACGTGAGGGCGTATTTATTTTTTTAACGTGCGAAAATTTCGAATGCGAATTTCTGGTTCAGTGTGCAATGGCCTTTAGGCTAATATCTGGTTTGATCTGCATTGAGAGATGATCTTATGGAAAGTTCATCATGCCGATCTCTAGGTGTGGTGAAGTGTGTGTGATTGCGGATATTTTAATCCCAAAGGCCAGGGGAACTTTATCAGGATCATAGTATCCCAGATCCATGAAATAACTGGCCTGTAAAAATATAAATCTGCCTCTATGGGGATTTAACACAGGGGTGTGCTGACTTATGCACACTGTGTTTTAAAGAAGAATATTTATTTATTTACAATACATTATTCATTCACAAAGAAGAATGCCCTTAAAGGTTGGAGTTTTCCTCATTTTTTTAATTAAGGCATTAAGATCAATTCCCAAAAGATGATTTTTTTTATTTCTAACATAACTTTAGCATGTGTGTGTTCACTTATGCATAGCACTGTGTGTGTTTGTTAAGTTTGACCCATAAGAAGTTGCTCTACGCTGATTCGTCACACACACACACACACACACACACACACACACATTTGCATCCTGTTGCAATGTTTTTATTGTTCATAAATGAACATTTCAATGTAACAATTTTGGCGTCCAGCTCAGTTAAAAGCAGTGAAAAGGGTTTGTGTTTGGTGATCGAGAACTCGCAGCAATAAAGAAGGCAAAGTGACCAGATAAAGAACAGGAGAGCTGCCCTGACGCTTCACAAACCCTGTATTTCTGGTGGATCCTCAAAACCTGTGACCAGTGACAGAAAAGCACAAGTGGACATTATAATCACGGGGGGATGTGGAGCTTCTTGAGAACGAGAAGAGAAAGTGTTCAGGAACATCCGCAGGGATCGCCACACTTCCTCTTCCGTTCCCAGAGCGAGCGCAGCTCCTGAGCCGAATGCTGCGGCGACGACAACATGTCCACGAAACACTCCTTCTCACACAGCCAGCCTGAATCCTGCCACACACACACACACACAGAACACACACACATAAGAAGCCGTTATAATCCTGTAACACTCCGGCAGCAACATCAATGTCATGGTTTGATTCCCACACTGTAAAAAGAGATTTTTTCTCTTTAAGCATTATGTTTATTTACTTAATTTTAAGGCAACTGGTTTACAATTAGTTTTTTAAGTAAGTGAACTGAACCCTTTTTACAGTGTGCAGTTAATGCATGAACGGATCAAATATAGACCTTTATAATGCAATGCATAATGACCTTTAATAATGCATCGCTTTGAGTTTGCCAGATGCTTTATCCACTTATTCATATGAGCTGCTAAAGGAATGACGAACCGCATAACTGCACTGTCAGCATGTGTAGTGTAATGATGAAACCCTCCACATCAACAACACACGTGTGTTCAGGATCAACTAATGCACTATTTAGTCACATGGTACTAGTTTATATATATAAAAATTTTTTTCAGTTTTAAAGTACTTAAAATAGGCATGATTGTGTTTACAATCAACACTGCCAAAGAATTACACATGAAATATACAATAACAAAAATATGTTTTATATATATATATATATTTTTTTTTTTTTTACAGTGTATTTTAGATTTATATATTTGATTATATAAAATCAAGGCAATAGTTGGTTTTGAAATAATAATATATATACTCCATTATATACATATATTAACGTTTATTTTAGATCATATGTATATTATCATATACACAAAGGCAGTAGTTGGTTTCTGAAGGTGTGCAGCTGAAAAATGAATTTCATAATTTTGAAATAATAATAATAGATTTATATATATATATTCTCTAATAATATACATCTATTAACGTTCATTTTAGATCACATATAGATTATTGTATGTGTATATTTATTTTTTTAAATTTAATAAATGTATATTATTGATATATTAGGCAGTAGTTGTTTTCTGAAGGTGGATTTAGATTAAAAATTAAAGTCTTTTTCACCTGATATTTGCGAGGTCCCACAGCGGCCATCCAAATGCCCATGCTCACATCTTCTCCCTGTGAATCATGCATTCACACGCTGTAAATATCTACTGTACACATCATCTGAATGAACTGGGCAGAAATGCAGCATTCCTCGAGGTTCAGTGGCTTTATAATAATGAGAAACCGATTACAGACTCAACGTCCAGAACAAATGTGTGATATTTAGAGCGAAAGAAATCATTATACACATTTCTGATCCTGCAAACACTGATTTCAAGAGAGCATCGCTTATGAACAGACTGATAATAGTGTCACGCGTGTCTTTGTCATCGTGGATTTCTGTTTATAGGGATCTTTATCATAATATAGTTGCATCCTGGGTAATTCTAAAAAACAATCCCTTTGTATTTTGAAGACGGTCATGAAAACTCATCATCATCTAGTGTGAGACGGCACCTGGTAAGCTTTCAGATGTTGTGCGTTGCTGGCCAGCCACTCCACCAGATCCCGGGACGCCACATATCCAGACCCGCAGGCGAAGGCCGGATACGCAGGACTCGCATACTCCAGTTCCTGCCACTTACCCACTCGATCCACAGCCCAGTTCTGCCGGAAACTGAAGAACACGGCCCACAAGACAACTCAGTTATCACACACACGCGCCCGCACACACACACACACACGCGCGCGCGCAGGACTCGCATACTCCAGTTCCTGCCACTTACCCACTCGATCCACAGCCCAGTTCTGCTGTAAAAACTGAAGAGCACGGCCCACAAGACAACTCAGTTATCACACACACACGCGCACGCGCGCGCGCACGCGCACACACGCACACACGCACAGGCGTCACTTTTGATCAATTACTTTTTCTTTTTACTTTTGATCAATTTAATGCATCTTTGCTGAATAAAAGTCTTAATTAGTAACGTAATTAATATTAATATATAATTTATTCCTGTGATCAAAGCTGAATTTTCAGCATCATTACTCCAGTCTTCAGTGTCACATGATCCTTCAGAAATCACTATAATATGATGATTTGATGCTCAAGAAATATTTATGAGTATTATCAATGTTGAAAATCAACGTTTCTTTGATGAATAGAAAAGTTATTTTCTTCAATTTCATTTATTTAAATAGAATCTTTAGTAACATTATAAATGTCTTTACTGTAACTTTTGATCAATATAATTGATCCTTGGCCTTGCTGAAAAAAAGTATTGATTTCTTTTATCTCTTAAATCGTATTGACTCTTGAACGGTCGTGTGTAATGTTATAAAGCTTTCTACTTCAGATAAATGCTGTTCTTTTGAACTTTCTATTCATCAAAGAATCCAAATTTTATTTCTATCAATCAATCTTTTCAAGACAAATCTATAACCGGACTCATTCTGCTCGCTATAATTTCTTTGCATATCCATCTATTCTAATGAATAATGTGAAGTAATTTGCGAGGAGAAAGTGTTCGGCTCACTCACTTGCCCCACCACAGGCTGGTGTGTGTGGTGGTGTGTGTGAGGCGTCTGCGCTCCGTCTTCATCAGGACGGCGTCCACGTCGATATAACAATCATCATCAGTCTTGAGAAGCAAGTTGAAGTCAGCGTTTCCCACCGACCTGTGCAAGCGGAGAATGCACACGCTTATTAAACCCTGACCTCTGCAGATCTGCTTTTACTGAAGAAGATTCACAATAAAAGTACAAAATCAGTTTATAATCTGCTTTAAGAGACACACCATGTGTAAGTTCATAAGTCGACAGCATTGCTGAGTATTTTCTGCTTAAAACTGCAGTGAACCAAAGACAGTCTCAAAAACACGGTTTGAAATCGCTGGTGTTTCTGACGTCACACACTACCTTGTAACCAATCAGATCAACGTGTGATCGTCAACCAGTGGATCTCTGAGTGAGTGAGTGGAGGCGGGGCTCATTTGCATATTCATAGAACCGCGCATACTAAATGAGGCAAGGGTGTCAAGTTACATTCCAGATATTTTAAGGCATGAAGAACTTTTACAAAGTAAAAACATTTACCGTATTTTCCGGACTATAAGTCACACTTTTTTTCATTGTTTGGCTGGTCCTGCGACTTATAGTCAGGTGCGACTTATATATCAACATTAATTCATACTGACTGAGATGAACCAAGAGAAAACATTACCGTCTACAGCCGCGAGAGGGCGCTCTAGTTAGCGGAGTTGTTCAGAAGCGACACCGAGGAAGAACTCAATGGATTCAGTGTTGAGGAATGAAATCGGGAGCTTGGTGAACTTGCTGACCGGTAACTTGTTGGACTCGCTGGCTAATGTTAGTTTAGCCTATTCAGCCTCACAGGTATATGTTCTTTATGCTATTGTGCAGCTGAATAACTGTTAATGTGTTACGCTAACACACCGGACACTATTCAGCTGTTGTTCTGTGTGCTGTTGTGGAGCTGAATAACCTTTCCAGACTAAATGTCTGTTCTTGGTCTTGGATTTTTTTTTGAAAAACAATTCTAAATAAATGCGACTTATAGTCCAGTGCGACTTATATATGTTTTTTTTCCTCTTCGTGACGCATTTTTTGACTGATGTGACTTATAGTCCAGAGCGACTTATATTCCGGAAAATATGGTAAATGTGTAATTCTGGTGATCAAAGGTGAGTATTAAGGGACTTTAAATAACTCGCAAAGTCATTGTACTATCATTTCTGGCAAACATGCACATCTATAGCTGGAGAAGGAGGTCTGGGAGGTGATTGGGTAATGCACTAACCACTTATAAAACTGCAGCAGTTTTAAAGGCACGTTCCTGTAGGTGTCCACCACGTCCACAAACACCATGTCTCCGTGTCTGAGGCTCTCGTCCCGCAGGGCTTCGTCCTCGTGTTTCAGCTGATCGACTCGACGCCGCTGCCTTCCTGCGCGCCCGCGCAAGAGCTCAGACAACACCTCCACATCTGGAGAAAAAAAAACATCAGTTTCCACAAAAATATGAAGCCGCACAACTGATAATAATCATAAATGTTTCTTGAGCATCAAATCATCATATGTGACCCTGGACCACAAAACCAGTCACATGGGTCAATTTTTTGACATTGAGATTTATACATCATCTGAAAGCTGAATAAATAATCTTTCCATTGATGTCTGGTGTGTTATGATAGGACAATATTTGGTCGAGACACAACTATTGAAAATCTGGAATCTGAGGAGCAAAAAAATGTAAACATTGAGAAAATCTCCTTTAAAGTTGTGCATTTATGTTCACGATTGTGCTGCATTCACTCACAAAAATACATGTTTTATATATTTACGGTAGGACATTTGCTAAATATCTTCATGGAACATGATCTTAATATCCTAATGATTTTTGGCATAAAAGAAAAATGTATAATTTTGACCCATACAATGTATAGTTGCTATTGCCACAGATATACCCGTGCGGCTCCAGACTGGGTTTGTGGTCCAGGGTCATCATATTATACTGATTTCTGAAGGATCATGTGACACTAAGGACTGAAAATTCAGCTTTGATCACAGGAATACATTTTATTTTACTATATACTCACATAGAAAAGGTTTATTTTAAATTGTAATAATATTTCACAATTTTTACTGCATTTTTTGCTCAAATAAATGCAGAATTGAAGACTTCTTTCAATAATCTTACAGAAGCTACCAAAGTTATCCTCCTACATCCCAATCCGTTCAGTTATTGATCATGAAAGCACAAGGCTGAATGACACAAAACACGCAAACACACACACACACACACACACACACACTCCATAATTCTCCTCAACGTACCGTACACTGAAAACATGAATCCTCCAGCTAGACCCGGGAAGCCCAGAGCGCTCCTGTGAGGCAGCGTGCCATCTTCCACCTGAGAAACACACACAATAACCTCATACTGATGAGAAGATGGACTCGTGCCACATCTACAAAACCTTCTTGATCTGAGCCAATAAAGACCCTCCAGAACAGCTCTGCATTTCAGTGGAAAAAACACTTTTCTTAGTATTTTTGTCTTGTTTCCAGTCCAAATATCAAACAATTCTTCAGCAAAAAAGTAGCAAAATGCCATAAGATATTATTTGAGGAAATAAATAAAAATTAGGGAGTTTTTGCTTAAAACAAGCACAACTATCTGCCAATGGGATGAGAAAAATAGTCTTGTTTCTGTTTGAATTACCCCATTGGCAGATAATTTCGCTTGTTTTAAGCAAAAACTCACTTCATTTTGATTAATGCCCCCAGAAAAGAAGACATAAAATCTTATGGTATTTTACTCATCTAGTAAATGCATCTTGCTTTAAGAATTTTTAGATATTTGGACTGGAAACAAGACAAAAATACTGAGTAAGAACAGCATTTTTGCAGTGTGCACTTTCTACTATAATACATTCAAATGAAAGGAAGCTGTTGCGCTCACAGATCCGAACTTGAGAACGCCTCCGCCGTTATTCAGACGCACCGCTGAAGTGTTGACGGACATCAGACCGGACGAAGCCTGAGCTTCCCACAGGAGCGTTCCCTCAAAACCCTGCAGATGAAGACCAGAGACAGTGAGACGAGACGAGAACCCACTGATGCCTCAGAGTAATCTAATAAGTGATTATAATCAAGGTATTAAAGGGTTAATTCGCCCAAAAATGTAAATTCTGTCAGTAATTACTCTCCCTAATGTTGTTCCAAACCTGTAAGACCACAAATTAAGATATTTTAGATGAAATGACATCAGAACGGAGGCTCACTATTGGCCAGCATCACACACATGACCAGCGTCGGCCAATAGTGAGCCTCCGTTCTGACGTACAGCCCAGAAGCGCTGCGCTGTTACACTACGACAACTCACTCAGAGGAACACAGAAGAACATCAGGAGTTGAATAAAGTCCTTATTTAAGTTTTTTTTGCGCACAAAAAGTATTGTCGTCGCTTGATAAACTTAAGGTTGAGCCGCTGTAGTCACTTATACCGTGGTCTGGGTGAATACTCGATTCTGATTGGCTGCAGGGTGTCCATTAAAAAGTGATGTAGGACACCTAGTAAAGGAGTTCTAAAACTGTTAGATTTCGATTGTAAAACTAATTAAAATATAAACTAATGTTTTAAAAATGTGTTATTTGGCAAGTGAACATGGTATACACGGGTTAATGCCCGACGAGGTGTCCATTGTCAGGTATTAATGGGTCACGCCTCGCCGTCGTCCATTAATATATACAAAGTTCACTATTTTAAACATTGTCTTTACTAACTTTCTGGGCCGGCAAGTTTCAATTACAACAGAAGCCTCTGGAGGAGTGAGACAGCGCTCAGATTTAATCACTAATATCTTCATTTGTGTTCGGAAGATGAAGGAAAGTCTGACGGGGAACAACATGAGGGAGAGTGATTACTGACAGAGTTTATATTTCCGGGTGAACTAACTCTCTAATGCAGGTGTTTTTCTACAGATGCTGGAGTGAATGATGACTGGACGTGTCACCTTGGGCAGAATGAACTGCTCCACGGGCTTGTAGAACATCCCACCCACTCGTGATCCTGGACTCAGTGTGCTGAAGCGAGCGCTCACCACCGCCTCCTGCACACACACACACACACACACACACACACACACACACACAAAGAAAAAACAGAGCATATTTGCACAGCTGAAAGGGCAACACTCTCTGAATAAACTGACACACACACACGAGTCAATATGTGATTTCTGCTCCTCATCTTCATCATCCTCCAAGACGACACGTCTTACAACCTCTTCATCTTCATCTTCATCTTCCTCTTCTGGTGCGACTCTCATTTCATCACATCACACATTATGCATTTAGTGTGAAATTCCATGGCGGTGATGACATTAAGGTTATAATGGCAGGCTTTTTGTCTTAAGGCTATTTTATATATATCATAAATGCACATAAATAATACACTTAAAATTTTGCATAATTTAACTGATATAAAAAAGGTTTTAGATAAACAAATATATACGTCATGTATATATATTTAATTTAAGATGATCATGTTACATTTTAAAATATAAATATACTTTTATGATCGATGTTCATATTTTTCATACGTTCATATTTTGTCATGGTGAAACTAATATAATATATAGACTCAAAGTGAGACATTTCAAGCCTTTATTTGTTATAATTTTGATGAATTATGGCTTACAGCTTATGAAAACCTTTTCACAATATTCTAATTTTGAATTTGGGGTTTTCATAAGCTGTAAGCCATAATCATCAAAATTATAACAAATAAAGGCTTGAAATGTCTCACTTTGAGTCTATATATTATATTAGTTTCACCTTTTATCTCTATGTTTTAATCAAGATTATGATGTTTTAGAATAGGATTATGTTTTCATAACAGGTTTTCATATTTTAAGAGAGAACATCTGGGTCTTGGAAGAGAGTAAAAAAAATAATAATGCATTTTGCCAGCAGAAACTGCCCAGATGATAAAGTCATGATTAAAAATAATAATAATCAAGTTTTACTGTGACCTTCAAATGACACAATTTTTAAAGATCTACATCTAAATCTCTTAGTTTTGATTAAAATAATCCCCTGTACATAAAAGTGTCAATAGTTGAAAAACCCCACAACTCAGTTTGAACTGAATTTCTCAAAACATTATTATATGACCAGTATAATTATATCAAATATAACAGTCAATATTGAGGGACTATAATCCATTAGTGCATTAGCTGCTGTTTATCATTTCTAAATGTCATAGTTTGATCCAATAACAGCATTAAGGAACCGTGATTTATAAAGTTTATTAATACCACAGTTAAGAACGATGGTCAAATTGCCAAAGGCCAAGAACAAACCAACGACTTTAAAGACTGGAAATGTATGAATAATTCAAAACAAGCTGTAATAATTTTTAATGGGACAACATTATTGAACATATTGATAAAATACGACTTGTTGAATTCTGTCATTTGCATTACAGACTCCAGATCAGTGTTCTCACATCAGCAGCTCTCGTGTGTTAGTCTGTAGACTTCGAGAAAGCGTGGAAATGTGTTTAATTATGGAATTATGCGGCGTGTGATTTGATCACGCAGATCCGCCGACCTCTCGCCCGTCCACCGCGAGATCAGAGAGACTTCATTGAATCTGCTCTCCACGCATTTATCTCTCCAGCTTGTGGCCGCTTGACTTCTCCAGCACATTTATCACATAGATGAGTAATGTCTAGCGGGGAATGATGAAAACTCACCTTAAAAAGCCAGCGGGATATTTTAGGTTCCTCCGGTGGCAAGAACTAATTGAGTGACTTTATAAAGTGCAATCCGAGTTTAATGCAAGATGACTGTTCTATGCATATTTTACAGCAACCGGTGGGTCGAGACACAGAAATGGGTCACAGGTCTATTCTAATTTGTACAATGATATTGATATTGGGTCCCAGTTGAGAAGTAGGGCTACGTCGACTACATTGATCCGGATACGTTTGAAAACGACGTTTTCGTTTAAAAGCGCTCTCCGTCCACACCTGAAAACGTTAAATTCACCTTTACTGCGCATGCGTAAAAGCTCACTGGGATGATACATACGAAAAATAAATAATAAAGTTATCGCGCGACCCGCCCCCTTAGTTACTGTCACTATGCCGACAAGCTACGCCGCTCTCACACACACCATGTTGTCACGCAGTGAAAAACACACGCGGAGCAGAGAGACACTGACAACACACTGACAGACACAGACCAGCTTACTTTTGATATTAAACAAAGTCTCACCTTTCAAATTTGGTCATTTTTTAAAAGAAATGTAAACAATAAATAGCGTTTTGTGGCTCTTTAATGTGTGTGACAGATCGCTCAGTTAAAGCCGCTCGTGAACCGATCATCTCTTCCTTCTAGTTCATTTATAGCATCAAATAAACATGAATGAACATCAGAAGGAATGTTGTTTTAACTGCGGAAAGACGTCAGTACACTCCGCTTCTCAAGTTCAAATCCTCCCGTGTTAATCTTCTAACTCTCCTGACTGCTTTGGCGGACAAAATGGTGGATGGCGAAGTATGATTGGTCAGATCACCTGTCACCTGCGAAGGGTCAGTTCTTCTGACAGGATCATTTTATTTATCAGAATATCTCAGCATTCACTGATCGTCCAGGTCGCACTCACTCACTATTATGTTTGGTCTAAAACGCTAAAACTGCTCATGTTCTGCGAGTGAATTTTCCGTCATCTTTGCAGGACTGTGATATGAACAGAGTCCAAAGTAACATATTTTAGCAACTGTGTGAAAGTCAACAGCACATACCAGGCAAATACCGCTATAAACATCAATATCTATTGGTACAATATGCGTCACATGACAAAACTTACGTCAACGTTTTTAAATACCTCAGTTTTGACAGTCCACACTACAATATGAAAATGGCGTTTTCAAATGTATCCACTTTAGAGAGCGTTTTCAAAAAGCGGGTTTACGAGGTGGGAAGGCGTGTTTACGAGGTGGGAAGGCGTGTTTACGAGGTGGGAAGGCGTGTTTACGAGGTGGGAAGGCGTGTTTACGAGGTGGGAAGGCGTGTTTACGAGGTGGGAAGGCGTGTTTACGAGGTGGGAAGGCGTGTTTACGAGGTGGGAAGGCGTGTTTACGAGGTGGGAAGGCGTGTTTACGAGGTGGGAAGGCAGGTTTACGAGGTGGGAAGGCGGGTTTACGAGTTGGGAAGGCGGGTTTACGAGTTGGGAAGGCGGGTTTACGAGTTGGGAAGGCGGGTTTACGAGGTGGGAAGGCGGGTTTACGAGGTGGGAAGGCGGGTTTACGAGGTGGGAAGGCGGGTTTACGAGGTGGGAAGGCGGGTTTAGGAGGTGGGAAGGCGGGTTTACGAGGTGGGAAGGCGGGTTTACGAGGTGGGAAGGCGGGTTTACGAGGTGGGAAGGTGTGTTTACGAGTTGGGAAGGCGTGTTTACGAGTTGGGAAGGCGGGTTTACGAGGTGGGAAGTCGTGTTTACGAGTTAGGAAGGCGGGTTTACGAGGTGGGAAGGCGGGTTTACGAGTTGGGAAGGCGGGTTTACGAGGTGGGAAGTCGTGTTTACGAGTTGGGAAGGCGGGTTTACGAGGTGGGAAGTCGTGTTTACGAGGTGGGAAGGCGGGTTTACGAGTTGGGAAGTCGTGTTTACGAGTTGGGAAGGCGTGTTTACGAGTTGGGAAGGCGTGTTTACGAGGTGGGGAAGGCGTGTTTACGAGGTGGGAAGTCGTGTTTACGAGTTGGGAAGGCGGGTTTACGAGGTGGGAAGTCGTGTTTACGAGTTAGGAAGGCGGGTTTACGAGGTGGGAAGGCGGGTTTACGAGTTGGGAAGGCGGGTTTACGAGGTGGGAAGTCGTGTTTACGAGTTGGGAAGGCGGGTTTACGAGGTGGGAAGTCGTGTTTACGAGGTGGGAAGGCGGGTTTACGAGGTGGGAAGTCGTGTTTACGAGTTGGGAAGGCGGGTTTACGAGGTGGGAAGTCGTGTTTACGAGGTGGGAAGGCGGGTTTACGAGGTGGGAAGTCGTGTTTACGAGGTGGGAAGTCGTGTTTACGACATGGGAAGTCGTGTTTACGAGGTGGGAAGGCGGGTTTACGAGGTGGGAAGGCGTGTTTACGAGGTGGGAAGGCGTGTTTACGAGTTGGGAAGGCGTGTTTACGAGTTGGGAAGGCGGGTTTACGAGGTGGGAAGTCGTGTTTACGAGTTAGGAAGGCGGGTTTACGAGGTGGGAAGGCGGGTTTACGAGTTGGGAAGGCGGGTTTACGAGGTGGGAAGTCGTGTTTACGAGTTGGGAAGGCGGGTTTACGAGGTGGGAAGTCGTGTTTACGAGGTGGGAAGGCGGGTTTACGAGTTGGGAAGTCGTGTTTACGAGTTGGGAAGGCGTGTTTACGAGTTGGGAAGGCGTGTTTACGAGGTGGGAAGGCGTGTTTACGAGGTGGGAAGTCGTGTTTACGAGTTGGGAAGGCGGGTTTACGAGGTGGGAAGTCGTGTTTACGAGTTAGGAAGGCGGGTTTACGAGGTGGGAAGGCGGGTTTACGAGTTGGGAAGGCGGGTTTACGAGGTGGGAAGTCGTGTTTACGAGTTGGGAAGGCGGGTTTACGAGGTGGGAAGTCGTGTTTACGAGGTGGGAAGGCGGGTTTACGAGGTGGGAAGTCGTGTTTACGAGTTGGGAAGGCGGGTTTACGAGGTGGGAAGTCGTGTTTACGAGGTGGGAAGGCGGGTTTACGAGGTGGGAAGTCGTGTTTACGAGGTGGGAAGTCGTGTTTACGACATGGGAAGTCGTGTTTACGAGTTGGATTTTTCTCATTTTCTCAATGTTTATATATTTTTTTGCTCCCTCAGATTCCAGATTTTCAATAGTTGTATCTCGGCCAAATATTGTCCTATCCTAACAAACCACACATCAACGGAAAGCTTATTTATTCAGCTTTCATATGATTCATACATCTCGATTTCATAAAATGTACCCATGGGACTGGTTTTGTGGTCCAGGGTCACGATTAACAATGTAATATGTAACAATAAAGTTTGCAGGGGCTTCATAAATTAATTAAAAACATAAAAAAGCAAAGGACACAATGCACTTTTCTTTGTTCTTCATTTTCTAGAACTAGAGTTTAAGAACCTTACTGTATTTTTGTGTAGTTTATTAAGAGAAAGTACACCGCCATCTTACTCCGAAGTGACTTGAACGCAATGCCGTCGTAAACACGACTTCCCAGAAGGACATGAACGCACCATTAAAGAAAATCCCAAGCTTCCCACTCGCATTTACGACATTGTTGTGGCGCTCATGTGTGTATATGCAAATACGATCTTTACGAGATGACTTGAACGCACTATTATATTCAGGAGACACTGACGCCTGTGTTCGTACCTCTTGGTCCACCTGGAGCAGCCGGACGGTGACGTTCCCGGTGAACTCGTGTCTCGGGCCGTTGGGAAAGACGCCGAGCTGAGTGATGACCACAGAGTGAAGGACCTTGAAGTCCAGACTGAGCGCAGACACGTCACACGGCACCAGCGCGGAGCCCTCGGGAACACTCAAGATGGACGTCTCCTCATCCGACACTGAAACACAGAGCAGGAATCAGCTCGATCATTCAAGGGTTAAACGCCTGAGATCACTCCAGCAGGAAGATATCAACTCCTTAGAAAAATAAAATCATTGATAATAATAAAAATAATATTAATAGTAATGATGGTTTAATTTGATAATGAATGATATATTTTTAGTACCGTACAATACTTCTATTATTGTTATCTTTCTTAAATAATGATTTGAATTAAAATATACCGGTAATTGAATAATAATAATTATAAAAATAACTTAGTATTCAATTACATTTTAATGTTACTAATTTCTCTAATATAATAATTATACTATTATTCATTTATATTTGTATTTAAAATGTTACTATATTTAATATTGATGTTTATGTTATTAATATTAATAATACTTTTTATTAATATTAATAATACATTTTATTAATTTTGCTATTAACAATAATAATTGTTAATAATTATAATAAAAAAGCATTTAAATATAAAATAATAATATATATATTATAAATATTCAATTATATTTTAATTTAAATCATTTCTCTATTAATATCAATATTATAATTAACATTATTATTTTTGTTGGTAATAACAACAATGATAATAATAATAAAATATATAATATTTAAATTAAAATATGATTAATAATATTAATTACATTTATTACTTTGAATTATTATTGCTTTTATTTATTATTATTACTATGGTTCATATTATTAGTTAATTTTTAAAGTGTGAGATGTAGTGTAAAGCATCATCCGCTGTTCATCACATGTTCCTCCTCAATAAGCGTATTAAAGCATCCCAGAATGCACCTGATGAACGCACAGACCTCGACAAATCCTCCATTTACCTTTTATGCTCACAACATAATTCTCATGCTTTCATTTGTCTTTTAATAGTTTTGATTAAAATGCAAAAACACATTCATTTTATCACGTGACAACACAATCATTAAACAAACAAATAAGCAGAAGGGTTAAAGATAAAGCCTGTGGAGGTGTTCGCGCGCCGCTGCACAGTAATACACACATCAGCACTTTAAGAGACTCGCTGCTCGGCTTAATTAGAAAGCGGCCATTTATTACCCAGGAGATCAATTGGAAGAACACAGTCGTTTATGGAGAAACGAGCCGCTCACTCCAGCTCCAGACTCGCCGCTTCCTCGTCCTTGAGACGGAAGCCAATTAAAGCCGGCGCAGACGAGAGGCAGAAGCACAGATGTGTTGAAAAGCTTTTAGACACACAGGATATTCTCACACATTAGCATAACGCATCACCAATCCCCGCTCTGAAACGCACACACCGTCACGCTCTTCAGAACGGAGTAAAGATCACACCATCTTCCAGCCACTGCATGATAACATCAACATGCTGACATTATTCACCATCATCATTTACATTTTCACATTTACACATGCTGTAGTGTTTGAGCTACAGGAATATCCTTCCATAAGTTGCTACTTTTAAAATTCTCTTTCATGTTCCACAGACAAAGAACAAGTGTGACTTTTTCGAATTTGAAAATTCCGAAAAGTGAACATTCCGAAAATTCTAACTCGTCATTTTTCAGGGGTTTGTGCAGATTTTATGAAGAGTATTTTAAAGCGGTGGTATAATGCCCTTTTCACAATATATAACATAAGTCTCTGATGTCCCCAGAGTGTGTGTGTGAAGTTTTAGCACAAAATACCCCACAGATATTTTTATATAGCATGTTAAAGTTGTCACTATTTGAGGGTTTGCAAAAACACACCGTTTTGTGTCTGGCCCTTTAAATGCAAATGAGCTGCTGAGGAGGGCGGGGTTTCAAGAGCGCGTGTGTTTTTTTATTTTTTTATTTAGTTAGTTCAATTATAGACATTTCAAGTACAATGCAATAAAAAATAAGATGAATACAAAGCATTGTAAATACAGCTCAAAATGTTTAACCAGAGAATAACATCAACTAAAGTATAAAATGAACATAACAATAATACAAATAAAAAAGTGATAAATACAAAAATAAAAGTTTATAATATCAAGGCAGTTATGTGTATTTGAAAAGCTTTAAATTTTTTATTGTTTTTATAAGCTTTTTGTTTTGTGATCTCATGTTTGAAAGAGTTTCAAAGTATATTGTAAGATCAGTTTTATAAAACGTAATATTGGAGGGTTTCTTTTGAGTTATTTTTGTCTTATGAATATAAAACTTTGCCAAAATAAGAGCTCATGTGTGTTAGCGGCTGCGATTACCTCACACACACACACACACACACACACACACTAAAATGACAGAAACTGTTCTGTCTTTAATGTTAAACCGGAGTCAGACAAAGATGGAGAGACTCGAGAAGAAGTGACAACATGTAGAAGCAACAGGACGTCTCTGAACGGTTAGTTGATGAGTTTATGTTGCTGATGTGGAGTTAATATCTTCAATTAGCATATTCTGTCATGATAATCTATAAACCGCTCGTATAGGACCTGTTGTGAGATGCTCACAGAGTGACTTTATATTGCATGTGAAAAGACGGATGCTAAAGTTTGCGCTGACTCACAAGTGTGCTCGACTACAACTCTTCCTCTCCTAAACATGGACTGTGTTCAGGGGGCGGGGCTTATGCAAATTTTAGGGTTGGTGATGTCACTAACCCCGGGAGGAATGTTGTGTAGTTCCTACCAGCCGTTTGTTGTAGTCCTTAAAAAGTGATTTCTTTAAAAGCAAATATCTCCCTTTGCTTTGAACTTTGAGCGTTGTAACTTTGCAGATGTTGTTTATGATCAAACACAACATTACACACTAACTACAGTTAGAAAAGTCAAATCATAATCAACCAGCCCTTTAACACAATGGGCCCTATCTTGCACCCAGCGCAATTGACTTTGAACACTGACGCATGTATCATTCCTATTTTGCACCCGCGCACAGCGGACTTTTCCCTCCACAGACGCACGTCGGTAAATTAGGGAATGAACTTGCGCTCGCGGGGGGCGGTTCAGCGCAAAGAGGAGCGTGTTCTGGCGCAAACGCTCCCTGGTGATATTTTCCAGTTTTAGAAAGCAATTGCGCCACTGACCAGGAAAAAAAACAGTCTAAAGACAGTGGCGCCGCGCGTTAGTGATATGGTATTTTAAGGGCGCGTGCTTGGCCATAATGTAGCGTTAACGCGTATCCACTTTGATTCTCTAATATAAACAGACGCAGCAGTTTTCATTTTTGCAAATCATACATTATTACAAAGAAAAATATTAACACACGAGGGAAATCATTGTTGTGTCCGTGAAGATGTGAAAAAGATCTATCTAGATTTTAAAAAAAAAATCTAGATTAGGCTACACATTTACCCAAATTATACGCCTGTTTAACCGAAGCTAATTTGTGTGTGTTTCTCCCATCATCCCCAATGTCACTTCTCTGTGTTTTACGGCCCTGACGAGAACGTCGGTCTCCTCGGCTGTGAACCGCTCCTGGCGTGCGCCGGCAAACCCGCCGTTATAATAGCAATCAGCCGTGGAACAAGCGCGCCGGCTCTTAAAGGGAATGTGAGAGGACGCTCTGATTGGTTTATTTCACGTTACGCCCAAACCACACCTATGAGTAATGAAGCGACTTCAGACCAACGCATTTTAGATTTGCGCCGGGTGCAAGAGTCATTTATCCCGCCGGGAAAATAGCAACAGCGCCGGGATCCGCCCACAAAGTTACTTGCGATTTGTGCTTTGACACTTGCGTTTCAGATCGCTAAAATAGGGCCCCATGACTTTCTGCTCTGATTTAAGACCATTTTAAGGCCTTAATTTGTGACTAAGACTCGCAGAAAGCCTTTTTTCCCCCAATTTTCCTCTAACTGACCATGAAGATGTGGATAAATCATCAAAATGCAGAATGGTATTATCCACTGAAATCAGCTGGAAGCCAAAACATGCTGACTATTTAGAAGAGAACCCAAGCGCACACTATGATTTCAGGCCACATCCTGCGAGGCGTACAGTGTGTGTGTGTGTGTGTGTGTGTGTGTGTGTGTGTGTGTGTGTGTGTAGGGGGTCTATCTACACTGCAAAAATGCTTTTCTTTCTTAGTATTTTTGTCTTGTTTCCAGGCCAAATATCTAAATATTCTTAAATAAAGATGTCTTAACTGAAGTAGTAAAGTGGCATACGATATTATGTCTTATTATGTCTACGATATTATATTGTTTTCTGGGAATATAAATCAAAATTAAGTAAGTTTTTGCTTAAAACAAGCTAAATTATCTGACAATGGGGTCAGAAATATAATCTTTGTTTGTTAAGATTATTTTTCTTACCCCATTTGCATATAATTTTGCTTTTTTTAAGCAACAAGTCTCTTAATTTTTATTAATATCCCCAGAAAACAAGACATAATATCGTATGCCACTTTACTCATCTAATATGCATCTTTTTTAGATATTATATTTATATATTTAGAATGCATTTTTAGATATTTAGACTGGAAACGAGACAAAAATACTGAGTAAGACAAGCATTTTTGCAGTGTATGAAATAATCAGTATCAAAGGGAGGAAACGAGGCAGAATGAAAAGCACTTTTTTTTAAACGCAGAATGGTAAAGTACAAACTGGAGCAAAGTGAGATGATATAAGTCTGCTCTGAATCAGGGATTGGGACTGAAGAGGAGTGTGGTTTATCAGATGAACTGACCGGTGTCTGTGAGGTTCAGAAGTGTGCAGGAATACGGGTCTTCACGATCCTCTGGAGCGACGGCGCAGCCATGTTCACCCACGATGAACTTCACCATCACCCTTTCAGACATAATGACGAACATCAACACATGATTCTGCAGTTAAATCCCTCATTTGTGACACCGACTACCAAGCGCAACACAAACATACAAAAGTGTGTTTATCGGCTCTTTTACAGAGGCTTGGATTGTGTCGCATCCAATCAGAAACAAAGGGGTCATGACATGAGAAACCGAATTTGCCTTGATCTTTTGGTATATAAGAGGTCTTTGTGTCATTAAAACGTCCTGCAAGTTTCATAGCTTAAGACGTCCTCCCCATTATAAACGAATCATTTATTTAATCAAGCTCTAAATACAGCTCGTTCTGGATCCATGGTAAGAAGTGACGTCACGGTGCGAAGTGACGTACCAGCGTTTGCATATGACCGCCTCCAGGACAAGACAACTACGCTTTAAGCGCAAGACAACTACGCTCATTTCGTATCGTTGTCGCGCCCGCGCCTCACAAGTGTTCAGTCGACGGACAGCGAGTGGGTCTGTGTACAGGGAAATGACGATGCCGCAGATGTGCTGTTCCACATTCTGTAAGTAATGTATTTAAAACTTAAAACTAC
>JARPMJ010000763.1:0-112500 GCA_033366665.1 Phoxinus dragarum | reverse complement strand
CGCTCATCTGATCAAAAATAGGGAAAAATTATAAAAAATGTAAATAAATGTTTTAAAATGTGATTTATTCCAGTGATGCAAAGCTGAATATTCAATGAAATGTCCGTTTAAATCTAAATACGAAGCAAATCTAAAGCAAACTCAATTCTTTATTATGACTATCATCCAAAAAACAGAAAATAGTCGATTAATAAATCCTATGAAATCTAGTCATCAAAGCAAAAAACCGACTTCATCCACGCTTTTACTTCAATATCCACTCCAAAAAGTTTTTGTTTAGCAAACAAACTCATTCATAGTCACAACAATTTTAAATAATTAATGCACAAGCTTCTTTTTTTTTGTTTTTTTTTGAGTGTGTCCAAAAAACCCCTTTGATAGTGCGTATCAAACACAGCTTTGTTTAATAAAAAAAGTCTAAATAACGTTATAAAACGCCCCCCCGTCAGGTCTTCACATCCTGAAATGAGGCGAAATGAAACACACACACACACACACACACATCTCTCTCATCCCATAAGCAGTGAGAAAGGCTGTTCTCTAATTACGAAGCAATAACAAACCTAGTTAACGAGACATGAGACGCTCTGACTGGGTGGCCAGTTAAGTGACTCCCGTGCCGAACCCCCCACGGGTCTCCAGGAGTGTTGGAGCATCAGGAGCTCGAGCTCAAACTCAGCCGACGGGTCGCGGGTCGCAGGACCTGCTCCTCAGAGGATGGTGCAGAAGAACTTCTTCTCCCTGAAGGGGTTTTCTGAGGCCGGGACGGGGACGATGAGCGGGTCCTCTCGTATGTGTGCGTCACAGTACGCCATCAGATCCGCCGCCGCCTTCGACACCTGACACACACACACACACACGGGGCCGAGAGAAACCACGTTATTCGGACCGACAGAACCACAAAAATTATGAAATATTATTCTCAGTTAAATCAGCTGTTGTCTGTGGGGATATATAGTAAAGTGTCATTTATATCCTGTGATCAAAGATGAATTTTGCCTAATGAATATGAAATATTCTTGTTGCAAATTGATAAATTACGGCTCCTCTGTAATTTATTTTAAAAAGCAGCCACCAAAAACTAGAGATTGTAAGCTTTCAAATTATATATAGTTTGTCAATATTACTTTAGGTTTTTACTAAGATATTGTTGTTTAAAAAATATAGTGGCAACCAGTTAAGGGGTTAAATGTACTTTAAAATGTAATTTATTCCTGTGAGTTTCCAGCATCATTACTCCAGTCTTCAGTGTCACATGATCCTTCAGAAATCAGGATAATATTCTGATTTAATGCTCAAGAAACATTTATGATTATTATCAATGTTGAAAACTGTTGTGCTGCTTCAGATTTTTGTAGAAAATGTGATCTTTCTTTTATTTTGTGCATTTAAACCAATTTTTTAATATAATAATTATTATTATTATTAAATCCATTATAATAATAAATGTTTATACATGTATTATACATTTTCTCACCAATAATAATAATAATAATTAAATCCATCATAATATAATTATTATTGAAGCCTTTATAACAATATTATAAACATTACAAAATATCAAGTCGATTATAATAATATACATGTGTATTAATATTTAGTATTATAAAAAACAAGTATTATTATTTAGGATTATTATGATAACAAATATTTTAAATATTATAAATAAATAATAACAATAATAATAATAATTATTATTATAAAAACCATTATAATAATTAATATGATCATATATTGTCTATTATAATAATACATATGATACATGTTTATTAATATTTAGTATTTAAAAAAAACTAGTATTACTAATAAATATTACCGGTATAAACAAATAAATAATAACAACCATCTAGAAAAATCAACATCATATTTCTTTTAATATTATTAAATATATTATAATAATACATATTATACATGTATTCTTATTATTCTCACCAATAATAATAATTATTATTATTATTAATTCCATCATAATATAATTATTATTGAAGCCTTTATAACAATATTATAAACATTACAAAATATCAAGTCGATTATAATAATACATAATATACATGTTTATTAATATTTAGTATTATTAAAAACAACAACGTGTTATTATTTAAGCCATTATAACAAATATTTTAAACATTATAAATAAATAATAACAACAATTAAGAATCACCATCAGTTATTTTATTATTAAATCTATTATAATAATAAATATTACACACATTTATTATTATTAGTATTCTCACCAATAATAATCATAATAATCATAATTATTGTTATTTTTAAATCCATTATAATAATTAATATGATCATATATTGTCTATTTTATTAATACATATGATACATGTTTATTAATATTTGCTATTAAAACTAGTATTACTAATAAATATTATAAACAAATAAGTACCGGTAATAACAATTATCTAGACAAATCAACATCATATTTATTTTATTATTATTAACATTATTAAATCCATTATAATAATACATATTATACATTTATTATCATTATTCTCACCAATAATAATAATGATCATTATTATTAAATCCATCATAATATATAATTATTATTGAAGCCTTAATAACAATATTATAAACATTATAAATGATAAAGTCGATTATAATAATAAATAATATACATGTTTATTAATATTTAGTATTATAAATAACAACAACAAGTATTATTATTTAAGTCATTAAGATAACAAATATTTTAAACATTATAAATAAATAACAACAACAACAATTAAGAATCACCATCAGCTATTTTATTATTAAATCTATTATAATAATAAATATCACACATATTTATTATTATTAGTATTCTCACAAATAATAATAATGATAATAATAATTAGTGTTATTTTGAAATCCATTATAATAATTAATATGATTATATATTGTCTATTATAATAATACATATGATACATGTTTATTAATATGTGGTATTTAAAAAAACTAGTATTACTAACAAAGTAATAAATATTATAAACAAATAAATAATAACAACCATCTAGACAAATTAACATCATATTTATTTTATTATTATTAATATTATTAAATACATTATAATAATCCATATTATACAAATGAATATTTAAACAATTGCTATATTATTAATAATATTAGTTGTTGTTGTTGTTATTATCATGTTTTTCTCCACATCACATTACAACGCTTTAGATCATCCAAGGACATTATAGTTCAGCAGACACGCATGAACATGAATATGAATATGTATTCAGCATGACCTGTCTAATAAAGCACACTCGATCAGCATTGCAGAAGAATGAACAGCCGACAGACACTTTATTCCCAGAAAACAGTGTTTGTGACGGACAGTGTCTACACACACCACAACAGAAGTTTGAAAGAGGATGATTTTAGTCTGCAAATGTCACGCTGCATAAACATGACATTTATCACAGTCCATAATGTTCACTGCTGTTTCTGGATCCCTCTGGAGAATAAAACAAACGGCTCTTCCTGATCTCAAAGTCTGATAAAACTATCAACAAATTATTTCTTCTTAAGATCGTTTATTCATTATATTATTTAACGTTTGACTTTAAAAAATGGCGTTCTGAAATATCCATCCTTCCCATTGATATTACAAAATAATTGAGAAAAGTTATTATTATTTTTTTTTTTAAATCTGATTTGCTGGTAATACCACTAGTCGAACACTAGGTGGCGCTATGAGATCATTTTTAATACCCAAAAACGCAACCAGCTAATCTACTTAAAAACAGAAACCTTAAAGTATATAATTTTTAACCAAATTGTTGTTATAATTGTTGACCAAAACTCAATTGTTTCAAGCGTTCAGGAATAACGTTACCAATAACGGTCTTACATCGCGATTTCTTCGCGTGCTTTGTTTACTGTGTTAATATTTACGTGTACACAAAAGATGATTATTACCTATGATTATTACTAACTGACTTGCAAGTTTTGTTTACTTTCCTACACTGGAAAATCAGCGTCTTCCGGCGTGTTTTTGTTTTTGTTTCGTTGTGAGAAACCGCTGCAAACGATTCAGTGCGTGAGTGAACTGTCCGAATGAATCAGATTGAATCATGAATCAGTTCAGACCACCCGTTTGACCGTTAAAAAAGAGCCGATTAAAACGAGCGATTCATGCGTGATTCTAACCACAAGCAGAAAACACACACTACATGATGGCTGAAAATATCATGGTAAATGATTTTTAGGTCAACATACAGTAAGTTATCAGTAATACAAAAACGTATCAGTAATGTTTTACTGGTATTTCACTATAGTAAAGTAGCCACGACTGGTTTATGGTTATTTTGGCTCTTTGAATCGCAGTTCATTTGAAAACACTGAACTTATCTGAGTGAAATGAACTATAACATGGTCAACGAACATGGAATTGAAATGGTATACATTTTTATTAATAACTAATTTTGTCAAGTAAAGTAGGGCTTTCTACAATTAAAGCAGCTTCACAGTAATAAACGGGAAAATAACTGCACCAATGATGAAAACGTCATCAAATATAAGACAAATTTTAAATTCTGTCATAATTCAGCTCGTCAGTTCAGTGTTGATTCAGTTCAGTTCAAAAACTGTAAGCTTCATCTATTATGAAACTAGTTACAGATGACAATAGTGTCAGTATTCACGGAGTCAGTCCAATATTGATTCAGTTCAGTTCAATTACTCTAAAGTTCATCAATTATGAAACAAGTTTTTAGAGATAACTGTGTCGATGTTGCAAAGCCAATCAATTATGAAACAAAGTCAAGCTATATTGCAGAAGACAATAGTGTCATCATACAGTTCGATTCAGTTAGTTTTGTTCTCATTTGATAGTTTGTTGATCCATTAATAATAACACTTTCTCTTCAATTCTATTCTATATATATTTAAAAAAAAAAAAAGTTATTTAGTTAGACTAAATTGGGAAGGATCATAGTTAGTTTCACTGCTTCTTTAGTTCTCATGTGTAAGTTGCAAATGGATAAAAGCGTCTGCTAAATGATTAAATGTAAATGTAAATAGTTTCAGTCCTTTCAAATCATTAAAGGATTAGTTCACTTTCAAAAGATGTTTTGCTGATAATTTACTCACCCCCGATGTCATCCGAGATGTCCATGTCTTTCTTTCTCTTTAAAGAAATTAAGGTTTTTGAGGAAAACATTCCAGGATTTTTCTCCATATAATGGACTTCACTGGCAACCAACGGTTTGAAGGTACAAATGTCCGTGTCAATCATCGTCTCAATGCAGCTTCAAAGTCTCGACACAATCCCAGCCAAGAAATAAGAGTCTAAAGGCTGGTTCACACGGCGGGATAATTAGGCCGATTTTAGCCCCTTTCGCCCCTTCCGACAATCTTAAGGATGCTCAGATTATCGTAAAATAATCTGATCAGATATTTCTGCCGTGTGTGGTGTGTTAAGACTGCTCTCGTCTGCTCGGAAGGACGTCGGGAACGCTCCGATCTCAAATCGGGGATATCCAACATGTTGGATTTTTTTGGCCCAATTTCTCCTCGTGTGTGGTGTCCAGTGTTGCCAACTAATTTTCAGGGGAAGTTGCTATAGGCAGATCGTTTTGTTGCTAAAAGTTGGTAAATGACGTTGTGACGTAATTGACCGTTCGCAAAAGCCACGCCCCTTAGTTATTGTTACTACGCCCGTCAAACAATTGAGAACCATAGCCATGGCTGGGTTGCGATCCATACATTAAGTGATTGGTTTTGGAGTAATGCAGCAGACATATCCTCCAGGGCACGACAGAAAGTATAGACAGAATAGCGCACGGGAGCACATGCACAAAACAGTTTTGTAAAATTATATATCAATCATTTTTATTTGATCATATATCATTTTACAAAACTCTTTTGCGCATGTGCTCCCGCGCGCGCTATTTCAGTCACAACACTGCAATCAGAGGACGCGCTGAAACCATCAACTCTCTGTTCTCTTCATTCATAACTCGTAGCCGACTGAGAAGGATATATTTGTGTAAATATTTGTGCAACTGCGCAAACTTTGTTTTGAAGTTTAATGTTTGAGTTCCAGAGGAATTTGTGACTGTGTACCTGTTCAACCACATCAAAGTTTCGTCATTAGTAAGTCCGAGCTTTTTCTCTTTATCTCTCTCTTGTTTGCTGACTGATGAGGGGGCCGCTGTGCCGTAGTGAAACGGTGTTTGTACATGTAGCCTATTTTTTTATAATAGTTGCAAGCAATCATAAAATACAGCAAGTTTTAAGCCCGTGCAGACCTCACTGCCATAGGTGCATCGTTTCACTATCTTGCTGAAATCGGAATGTTTGACGGAGGTCCTTCTCCTTAGTTACAGTTGCTGAGCTAGGATTGGACGAGAACCGTTCGAGGGCGGGGTTTTGCGAACGGTCAATTGCGCCGTGACGTCATTACGTAATCTCGACACAATTATTGAAATATAATATATTATTTGAAATGCTAATTTAGATTTGTTTGTCAAATAAATAAAAACACACAAACATACAGACACAGCATTTAAAAAATTAATACAAACAACACTTTTTTCTTTACCATTCTTTTCTCTACTTCTGGCTGTACAGTTTTGATTGAGACATGTTGATCGATGTAGTTTCTAACAGCATATGTATATATTTTCTTTTAGAAAAGGGGCCGATCATTTCGCTAGATAAGACTCTTATTTCTCGGCTGGGATCGTGTCGAGACTTTGAAGCTGCATTGAGACGGACATTTGAACCTTCAAACCGTCGGTTACCATTGAAGTCCATTATATGGAGAAAAATCCTGGAATGTTTTCCTCAAAAACCTTAATTTCTTTAAAAAGAAAGAAAGACATGGACATCTCGGATGACATCGGGGTGAGTAAATTATCAGCAAAAAAAAAAGAAAAAAAAAGTGAACTAATCCTTTAAGTGTCTTTTAAACCCCAGCTAAACAAGCCAAAGGTGACCGTGACAGAAGTGTTGTTTATCAGCAGAGCCTGATTGACGTAAGCGTGGATGATGATGATGAAGATGATGATGATGATGAGGAGGAGAGACGCAGCTGTCGGAGGGGAAGCGGTGTGTTTCAGAGGTGTGTGTGACGCTCACAGCCAGATGGTGCAACAAACACACACCACACTCAACAAACAAACTACACTTCCCTTCTTCTCGCTCCTGGAGCGCAGTGGAAAACTAATATCAAAGTACCAACAAGTCAAAATAACACAGTGCTATTATATAAGACTGGGTTTCCTAAACTCATGAGGTTTGCCAGGTTATGAAAAGATCAAATTAATTAAATCATAAAAATGTTTGTGTTTATGAACGAAGTCTCTTCTGCTCACCAAGCCTGCATTTATTTGCTCAAAAATACAATAAAAACTGTAATATTGAAATTATATGTGAAATACACTTGAAACTGGAAAAATATGAATATCATGCAAAAGTTCATTTATTTCAGTAATTCAACTTAAAAGGTGAAACTAATATATTAAATAGACTCATTACATGCAGAGTGAGATATTTCAAGCCTTTATTTGTTATAATTTCGATGATTATGGCTTACAGCTTATGAAAACCCCAAATTCAAAATTAGAATATTGTGAAAATGTTTTCATAAGCTGTAAGCCATAATCATATTAGTTTCAAAATATTAGTTCCACCTTTTAAGTTGAATTACTGAAACTCGAGTTTCACCTGTTACTGTTGCTGGGTGGCTGTAGATCAGAGGTTAGTATGGTAAAATATGGTGTACCTCAGGGATCAATTTTAGGTCCTTTACTTTTTAGTTTATATATTTTTCCACTTGGCCAACTCTTGAGGTCTCTTGATCTCGATTTTCATTTATATGCTGATGACACCTAGATATACATTCACTCAAAGCCTGATGTAAATGTCGCTGTTGCTCACCTTTCTAACTGTATTGCAGAAATCAAAAATTGGATGTCTGTTAATTATCTGTGTCTAAATAGCGATAAAACTGAAGTGCTGCTTATTGGTTCGTCTCACCAGTTACGTAGTGTGAAATCTGTAGCTATGTTGACGGCTCTGATATACAGTTGCAATCTAAATTAAAAAACTTGGGAGTAATTTTTGATTCTAATTTCAATATCACAGTTTCCACAAAAATATGAAGCTGTTTTCAACATTGATAATAATCATAAATGTTTCTTGAGCATCATCATCATATTATACTGATTTCTGAAGGATCATGTGACACTGAAGACTGGAGTAATGATGCTGAAATTCAGCTTTGATCACAGGAATAAATTATATTTTAAAGTATATTCAAACAGAAAACAGTTATTTTAAACACTAATAATATTTCACTATTTTTCAGAATTTTTGATCAAATAAATGAGCAGAAGAGACATCTCGTGACTGGTAGTTTCAGGGAAAGTGTGATCGTGTGACGGTACAGCAGTGTGAGTGTGTGTGCGGCCGCTCTGGGTTTTACTGTAATTACAGCACACGAGCCGCTGATGAACACACACAGTAATTAACACAGAACACATTCCTCTGTGTGACTGAGGGATTCATTAAAGAGACGAACCGGCCGCCACTCGCTCTCGTCCTTCTGCAGTTATTTCATCAACACTACTGTAAAAACACTCATATTGTCAAACCACTGTTTTCTATTGCACTATATTTTAAACTCATTTATTACTGACGTTAAAGCTGAATTTTCCACTAGTCCTATTGCTGATATAGTTCAATCAAACGACTAGGGGAGTCACAATATATCGGGTCACAATATATCACAATACAAAAATTTAATAATATGTGTCGTGGATAGTTCACCCAAAATAAAAATGTATCTGTGAGAAAAAATTCTAGTTTTCAGAGTTTAGTGTCAGTACTACATAAACTACTATATATAATGTTGAATATAATGTATGATAATGGGGGAATATTTGTGGATTCTGATAATGCCAAATGTTACCAGTAAAAAGTGGCCGACATTATTTTAAATAATAATCTAGTTAGTGACAGAATAGAAGCATATTCTGTATTTTCAGCTTCAGAATCGTGAATATTGTTATTCTGGTGTCTCTATTGTCATTGGGTTTCCAGCATCAAGTCCAAGACTATTCATTTACACACACAATGTAATATCAAATTCAGCATTTTAATCAACGGTACATTAACCTTTTATCATATGTCTTGGAGTATCGCAATATTATGGTATCGTGAGTTCAGTATCGTGATATGTGTCGGATCGTGACATGAAGGTATCGCTACACCGCTAGAAACGACTTCAGTGAATCTCCCTCAAACTCAACATGACGGATGAGGACGTGCTGTGAGCTGTGTGTCGACGAGAGACTCGGACGGGACGCCCCGAGACGAGCGCATGAGACGCCTCACAGGAGGAGGAGAAGCTTTCTATTGATCACTCTGATGTTAGTTTATGACATGAGAAAGAATAAGACAATTCACACACACAATCATGACTTACACTGACTTACAGTCACATGAGAAGATCACAACACACTCTCTTCATTCAGTGTCTGGTGTTATTGTGAATGATTCATCAGTGCGTGACAGTTACTCTAAAAAATATATATATAATGTTTTAAAAAACGCACTGATGAATCATTCATATCCATCCATCCAATTATCTAAATATCTATCTATCCATCCATCTATCCATCCATCCATCTGTATATCTATCCACCATCCATCCATCCCAATATCCATCTATCCATCTATCAATCCATCCATCCATCTAACCATCCATCCAAATATCCATCTATCTATCCATCCATCCAAATTCCATCTATCTATCCATCCACCAAATACCATCTACTATCAATCCACCACCTCTATCCACCATCCAATATCCATCTATCTATCCATCCATCCAAATACCATCCATCTATCAATCCATCCACCATCATCCATCCACCAAATATCCATCATCTATCCATCCATCCAAATATCCATCTATCTATCCATCCATCCAAATATCCATCTATCTATCCATCCCATCCCAAATATCCACTATCTATCAATCCATTCATCCATCTATCCATCCATCCAAATATCCATCTATCTATTCATCCATCAAAATATCCATCCATCCATCAAAATATCCATCCATCCATCCAAATATCCATCCATCCATCTATCCATCCATCCATCCATCTATCCATCCATCCAAATATCCATCCATCCATCCAAATATCCATCCATCTATCCATTCATCCATCCATCCATCCATTCATCCATCCATCCATCTATCCATTCATCCAAATATCTATCTATCTATCCATCCATCCAAATATCCATCCATCCAAATATCCATCCATCCATCCAAATATCCATCCATCCAAATATCCATCCATCCATCCAAATATCCATCCATCCATTCATCCATCCATCCATCTATCCATTCATCCATCCATCCATCCATTCATCCATCCATCCATCCATCCATCCATTCATGCATCCCTCCATCTATCCATCCATTCATCCATCCAAATATCTATCTATCTATCCATCCATCAAAATATCCATCCATCCATCCAAATATCCATCCATCCATTCATCCATCCATCCATCTATCCATTCATCCATCCATTCATCCATCCATCCATCTATCTATCCATCCATCCAAATATCCATCCATCTATCCATCCATCCAAATATCTATCTATCTATCCATCCATCCAAATATCCATCCATCTATCCATTCATCCATCCATCCATCCATCCATCCATCCATCCATCCACCCATCCATCCATATATACATGTATATAAAACAAAATGATATACTGAAATGGTATGACATAAATCAGAAGTAAATAGAGGATGTAAATGTCACTGTCAGTGATGACTTAAATATTGAAACGCAGCAATAAAGAATCCGTCTAGAGATTGCTCCCCAGAATATATTCCAGTGGTCAGAAGGGCAGAAATAAGTCAGAGGTCAAATCTGATGCCGTCAGAAAACATCTGCCATGTGCAGAACGATGCGAACACACAGATGAGGAACCCATCGCTGTTCTCCACAGCTGAGCCCGTCGACACACACTTCTGCTCAACTACAGCTAACCGACACGTTACGCTTCTTTACAACATTTACTGAGTCTTCTGACCACATTAGTGCTGATAACCAAGAGATTTCACTGCCGGCCGCACACAAACGTCACATCATGACTTATCAAATATTATGTACAGTACAAATCTGCACTGTAATACACTGATATTGATGATTTATGCTCGTTTTGTAAGAGTTGTTGACGCATTTGTTTTTTCATTGAAAAATTATCCAATGTTTCTGGATGGAATTGGCAGGATTTATCTTTGATTTAGTAAAGAATAACTACTATTTTACATTAAAGGATATTATTGAGTATTATGAAAGCAATGTTAACAGAGGTCTTGAATACATTTTTTATTTATTTATACTGCTGGCAACATTTTATATACATAAACAAAACTATGTAAACTCATCCCTCAATCTTTCTCAATCAAAAGGAGCACGCCACTTTTTTTTGGAAATAGGCTCATTCTCCATCTCCCCGAGAGTTAAACAGTTTTAACCGTTTCCGAATCCATTCAGCCGATCTCCGGGTCTGGCGGTAGCACTTTTAGCATAGCTTAGCATAGATCATTGAATCTTATTAGACCGTTAGCATCTCTCTCAAAAAAAATGACCAAAGAGTTTCAAGATTTTTTCTATTTAAAACGTGACTCTTCTGCAGTTGCATCGTGTACTAAGACCGACAGAAAATGAAAAGTTGCGTTTTCTAGGCCAATATGATGAGGAACTATACTCTCATTCCTGCGTAATAATGAAGGAACTGGTACGGCAGCAGGAAAGCGATTACCCATTAAACGTGCTTTGAACCAATCGGATTGCTTGGGTCCTTACACTGTAAAAAAAATTGCTGCGATTATTTAGCACAACTTAAAATCCAACATTGTTTCAACTTTAAAAAGTATGTGTTCAAGCTTGACTTAAAATATTGAGTTTAGTTAACTTAAGTTTAGTTTGGTTAAGTTGGATATTTAAGTTATCTCAACAAATTTTAACTAATCGCAGCCACATTTTTTACAGTGTAGGGGGGACCCAATAACTGGGGGGGACTCAACACTTCACCACACCGGCACTAAGTGTGTAATATCATTGCGCTGCTGTACGGCAGCAGATCCTTGATTATTACGCAGGAATGAGAGTATAGTTCCTAGTCATATTGGCCTAGAAAACGCAACTTTTCATTTTCTGTCGGTCTTAGTACACGATGTAACTACAGATGAGTCAAGTTTTAAATAGGAAAAATATCTAAACTCTTTGGTCATTTTTTTTGAGAGAGATGCTAACGGTCTAATCAGATTCAATGATCTATGCTAAGCTATGCTAAAAGTGCTACCGCCAGACCCGGAGATCGGCTGAATGGATTCGGAAACGGTAAAACTGTTTAACTCTCGGGGAGCTGGAGAATGAGCCTATTTCCAAAAAAAGTGGAGTGTTCCTTTAAGGTGTTTATAGTGGAATTTGTTTGTTTTATGTCTTCTCTGAAACTATATATATATAAAAAAAGACATTAACATGTTTAAAATATTATGATGTAATTTTCGGATCCTCTGTTACCAATTAATGCCACACTGTACAGTATGCTATGCTAGTTACTTGTTCTATCTTCATTAAAAATAAAATAAATCTGCACTGTTACTATGACTGTTAATGAAGGGGTTCATGAAGAGCTTGTTGTCTGTGAAGCTTTTAAACATTGCTCTGTTTGTCTGACACTCAACCAATCACACGAGTTTGGGGGCGGGACTATACTTATACACTCAACCAATCACACGAGTTTGGGGGCGGGACTATCTGTTGAAAACAATCACTGTTTCCGGCCACTCAACAGGCAACATGAAACATTAAGTGCACTCAAAAAATACTTCGGTAGTATTTGAGGTGCATATAAAATTTCCATGATGAACATTTGTCAGTCATACAAAAATTAAACCTGAATGCGTTTAAAACACACAATAACCGAGTTGATATGTATATCAATCAATCTGATTTGTTTCTATCTCACACATTTTAACTACTGGTAATTCAATATATTGCTTGATCCACAGCAGGTCATATTTTAACCATGTTCACTGTTTAACTGAATAAATGTAATTATTTTATGCGGATTCTAAGCAATTTGAAATAAATGCACTGTGAAAAAAAATCAAATAGATGCAAATAAAGTGTAGAAATCTTTCCTGTTTAATTTCAGTATGACTGAAAAATATGAATCGCATTAAGTTTATTAGTTTGTTTATGTTGAAACTGTAATCCAAATGCATGGACATTTTATATGCAATTCAAATGCATAAATCTTTAGTTTAGGCCTAAATATTTTATGAGAGTTTTTACTTTTTTTTACTTTAATTAAAAAAAAAAAGGTATTTACAAAAAAAAAAGAAAAAATATTTTATACATCAATAAATGATTGGATGGTGAAAAGTGTCAGTGAAAAATAAGATAACGTCAATTAAAAAGAAAGTTGTGCTTTTTTTCACTGATCAATCGTTCACAACTAGTTTGTGTTTATTGCATACCAGCTTCAAGACATCAATTAATCAAACATTCAATAATATTCAGCTTATTAAAATCCCAAAGCGTTCTGTACAACATGGCAACTCTATAAAAGATTCTTTAGTTGTATTTTTCCAGGGTCAAAGCAGTAACCCATGAGCATGTTCAGCTGAGGTGCGTTTATAAAACCTTTATCCGGTCCATGCAGGCCTCCATCTTCAGCTGCTCCACGGCCTTCCGGGCCTGAGAGATGCTGGCGGTGCTGTTATTGGCCATGCCGTCCTTCATGATTGAGTCCTGCACACAGATCACATGACCGTCACACACTCCAGCGCTGGACCAACAGAATGGGAATACGGGATCTTGCATGAATGAAAAAGAAGGGCCGTCTTCCCTATTGTGGCGTTTATACACGAGTGAGACGGCATTAACAAAGCCATCGTGTTAATCAGTTAGTTCACCCAAAAATAAAAATTATCCCATAATTTACTCATCCTCAAGCCATCCTAAGTGTTTATATCTTTCTTCTTTCCGCCGAACACAATCAGAGTTATATTAAAAACATCCTGGCTCTTCCCAGCTTTATAATGGGAGTGAATGGTACCTGAGATTTTGAAGGCCAAAAAAGCGCATCCATCCATCATAACAGTGAGTGATGCACCGAAATGAAAATTCTGGGCCGAAACCGATACCGAAAATTTAGGATGCACTTGGCCGAAACTGAAGCCGAAAATGGCTTCTTTTAAAAACTTGAATATATATTTATATTGCTTAATTATTTTTACTGGATCTGAAATTAAAAATCACAAACCAATAGAATAATCATCAAACTTGTATTAACACTAACAGTTACATTAAATATTTGTAACAAAAAATAAATCATATTATTCTTCAAGTTTTCTTCCATTAATAAAATAGTTTAACATTTGTGGGGGAAAAAACAATCCACAATTATCTGAATAACTGCACACACAATCACAGAATGGCAGCGGGCCTGTATTCTGCTGCCGCATGTAAACTATTATTTACTTGCATTTTAAATTTCTGTGCAAAACAATGCAAAACAACAGTGCAAAAACAGTTCTTTGGCACCGTACCCCCTCTTGAACCTACGTTACATACTGCAAGTTTGTTGTCCGCATCTGAAACCTTAAAGTACTTCCGTACCGCTGACATGCTCAATCTTTGCAGACGCGTGCTAACGGCTCGACCGCGAGTGAAACCCAAGCGCTTGTGCGCGGATGGGAGGGGCGCGGTTGACATTCATTTTCGGTTTACATTTTCGGCTGGCTTTTTTATTTCGGCCCGAAACCGATAGTGCCATTTTCGGCCGAAATTTCGGTGCACCCCTAATAACAGTGATCCATACGCCTGCAGGGGTTAATAAAGACCTTCTGAAGAGAAAATATCCATATTTATAACTTTATAATCTATAATTACTGGCTTCAGGTAACGACTGTACACAAGTCTAGTTCCGGCGGAAGAGTGACCTCTGACCCTACGCATGACGAGTGACCTCTGACCCCAGACATGACAAGTGACCTCTGACCCCACGCATGATGAGTGACCTTTGACCCCACACATGACAAGTGACCTCTGACCCCACGCATGATGAGTGACCTTTGACCCCACACATGACAAGTGACCTCTGACCCCACGCATGAGTGACCTCTGACCCCACGCATGACGAGTGACCTTTGACCCCACACATGACAAGTGACCTCTGACCCCACACATGACGAGTGACCCCACATATGACGAGTGACCTCTGAACCCACGCATGACTTCGACGCCTCTCACGGGTCAAACAAACTCAAGCTCCTCCCACATTTCTCTTCAAAAATTCTCGTTTTAGACTTCTAATTCAGGACCAGTGTTTTGTTTTGCTCGATCCTCTGTGCTTCCACGTTTGTCAATACGTCATGCGTGGGTTCAGAGGTCACTCGTCATGTGTGGGTTCAGAGGTCACTCGTCATGTGTGGGTTCAGAGGTCACTCGTCATGCGTGGGTTCAGAGGTCACTCGTCATGTGTGGGTTCAGAGGCCACTCGTCATGCGTGGGTTCAGAGGTCACTCGTCATGTGTGGGTTCAGAGGTCACTCGTCATGCATGGGCTCAGAGGCCACTCGTCATGCGTGGGGTCAGAGGTCACTCGTCATGCGTGGGCTCAGAGGCCACTCGTCATGCGTGGCTCAGAGGCCACTCGTCATGCGTGGGGTCAGAGGTCACTCGTCATGCGTGGGCTCAGAGGCCACTCGTCATGCGTGGGCTCAGAGGCCACTCGTCATGCGTGGGGTCAGAGGTCACTCGTCATGCGTGGGGTCAGAGGTCACTCGTCATGCGTCGGGTCAGAGGTCACTCGTCATGCGTCGGGTCAGAGGTGACTACTCCCGCCGGAACTAGACTTGTGTACAGTCGTTATTATATGATTATAGATCATAAAGTTATAAATATGGATATTTCCTCTTCAGAAGGCCTTTATTACCCCTGCAGGCGTATGGATCACTGTTATGATGGATGGATGCGCTTTTTTGGCCTTCAAAATCTCAGGCACCATTCACTCCCATTATAAAGCTGGGAAGAGCCAGGATGTTTTTAATATAACTCTGATTGCTTTTGGCTGAAAGGAGAAAGATATAAACACCTAGGATGGCTTGAGGGTGAGTAAACTATGGGATAATTTTCATTTTTGGGTGAACTAACCCTTTAAGACTACCGGTATGTCTTAAGTACTAGTATGATCATCTAGCGGTTAGTCAAGCGGCACGTTGACTATGTTTTTGTGTGACTTAAAACAGTTATGGACAGTCTCAAAGAAAAAAATGTGATGAATACCTTCATCAACCGGCCTCTGGAACAATAACAAATGTGGGCGGGGCTTAATTTTGTCCGTGGGGAATTGATTGGATGGTTGTGGTTTGCTATTGGCTGATCTCATGTGAGTGACAGGTTGCCCCGCCCTCATCACCAGAGAAGTTATGAAGGACGGAGAAGTTAAGATGAAAGATTATGATGTGCATGGATAAATAATTTAGAAAAACAAAACATGAATTGTCAATTTTTGTGACTTTAATGTAGTAAATGTAAACAGTACCGGTACTTTACTGTAAGAGTCTCAATGTGACTGTATTTATGAATGACTGAATCTGAGCTGTTCTCTGAGCGTTGATTTATTCGGCTATTCTTTTAATTTCATTCAAGCTTGTTTACTTGCAATTTTTTTTTAAAATATCATGGTGGTTTCCACAAAAATCTGACATTGATAATAATCATAAATGTTTCTTGATCATCATCATCATATTATACTGATTTCTGAAGGACCATGTGACACTGAAGACTGGAGTAATGATGCTGAAAATTCAGCTTTTAATCACAATAATAAATTACACTTTACTATATATTCACGTAACAACGGCTATTTTTACGCTTCCCTGATATTTCCAGGCTTCCCATTCTGTGAAGTGTGTTTTTTTTCTGGGTTAAACAATCACATTTCCCAACGTTGCGTTATAAGATCTCCAAGAACACCTGTCAAAACAGGCCAGAGGAGCAGCTAAGCATCACAGAGGTTCATTTTGAAGTTATTAGTATAATTTTTTTCACACATAAATCACTACACAGCTCTAAAGTGAATCTCACCAGATCGAGCACGAGCTTCATAACAGCCCCTTTAACCCTCAGTGCATCATGTACATCCACACACACTCATACAGTGCTGAGTAAAGGCCAAAAAAAAAAAACATTGCACTGGAGCATGTGGGTTGAATCATAAACCATTAAAGCTATTTAGCTTTCATATTTAATGCTTGTTATTTGTAGGCGACATGTGACCAAAATCTAGAATCAGCAAAACGCACGAGGGTCGTGATATTCCTCCATCCATCCGTTCATTCATCCATTCAAGGCCATTCCGTGAATTATCACAGAGCTCGTGAAGCTCATCACTGAACATCTGAATCTTCATCATAATCATTTCGATTATAAAGGCGGAATTCCAGCCGATGGAATCAAAACGCCCAAGAGACTCGCGCGCGTCCATCTTTCGCTCTCACGCGCGCTTCTGGTCATTCCAGCATTATCCCAAAAAAGAAAAAACATGTATCCATCCATACATACATGATCCCTCATCCCTAATCTACAGCACGAGCGCGGTTATATCGCTCGTGCTGACCATGAGATAATAAGAGAAACCGTTGCCCATAAACCCGCGGTCGCGTCAGGAACGTTGGAATTGTTACAAATGTTGCACTCAAACGTTCCAAAAATTACGCAATAGAACATTCGAATCTACGTAACGAGCACAAATACCTGGCGAGAACCAGGAACGCGTGTTAACACCCACCTGAAGTGTGTCAGTGGTCAGACTTCAGTATGTGGCTCGACTCCACCCGAACGCGACGAGGAAAAACCCGCAACACACACCTCACACACACACGGTCACCGTCCGCTCGCGTGCATCCGCCGAACGCCGTCAAAACGTCGAGTATTTCCCCGGTTTCTGCTCTGCTGGTTGATTCGGTGTCGGTTCATGGGATGTGAGGAGGGGAACCTCGATGTGACGCACAAACGCGGCGCGCGAGGAGGATGCAGGTGTCACTGCGCCTTTAAGAAATCAGACGGTTCACTTCGCGCGCGTCCTCCGGTATCGGTGGACCGTTGTGTGTGTGTGTGTGTGTGTGTGTGTTATCAGATCAGATGTTTAGTATCGCTGGAGGATCACTAGGGCTCATTATTCTGCAGGGCGCATCCGAGGCACGTGAGGTTTCCCTGCTTAATGTGACATCACCGGGTCTCCCAGTCACCGGGATGACGTAACCGCCTCCAAAACACTCGCTTGTGACGTAACACAGATGTTGGGCGCGCGAAAAACTCAAGCAATTAGTCCCCCAATTTTTCTCACTTTCAAGAAGATGTTAAGGTCCATATTAAATCCTTGTCTACCTAACAAAGGCTACTAAAACTTTTAATGCATGCTCCCTTTTTGTGTAATCTTTAATATTATTTTATGTTTTGTGGCGATGATTTATCTTTATTCATATTTCAATATTTCCACATTTATTTATTTGTTTAATTTATATTTACAGGTGAAACTCGAAAAATTAGAATATCGAGCAAAAGTTAATTTATTTTAGTAATTAAACTTAATGTTATTTTGACATGTTACCCAAGGTTTCCATAAGCTGTAAGCCATAATCATCAAAATTATAACAAATAAAGGCTTGAAATATCTCACTTTGAGTCTATATAATATATTAGTTTCACCTTTTAAGTTGAACTACTGAAATAAATGAACTTTTGCACGATATAAAATTTTTTTCCATTTTCACCTGTAGATATTTTTTTTTCTACTTTTTAATTTTTTTCTCTCATTTCAAATGTGAAGTAATATTTGGCCATCCCTGAACCCCAGGCTCTTTTGTATTCTGTAAGTAAATGTTTAAATAAAGAAAATTTATAAAGAAAATATAATCTCTTGCAATTAGTAAAAAAAAAAAAATAATAAAAAAAAAAAATAGACACCATGTAGTTGGGAACTAGCTAACTTTTATGAATGGAGTCAAATTGAATAGAACTATCATATAATGGAACAGAATATAACTGGTAAATGTAGAACAGAATAATTTAGAATACAACACAGCAGAATAGAACTGAGCAATATAGAATATTAGGATCTATGGTTCCATGAAGAATCTTTAACATCAATTGAAACCTTTCATTACGCAAAAGGTTCTTTAGGTTATTAAAATGTTCTTGACACTAAAAATGGTTCTTTGGGGAACCAGAAATGGTTCTATGGCATTATTGCAAAACCTTTATTTTTAACAATGAACATGAGAAACAAGTGCAACAAAACAGAATCAAAATTTCTTGAATATTTATATATATATATATATATTATATTGGTGACATTTTATTACATATTTCATAAATACAAAAAATTAGAAATGTCCCAGCCAGGCCTTGGTGAACATATCAATCTTAATTTACATAAACCACTGTTAACTCAACATTCGACTGATAACAATACGCCTTTTCGTGATAAATTCACACATCTTGCTTTACAAACTCAGTCAAGAACTCACACAATGACAGTAACATCTCTTTCTGAGGGAACTGCAAACATGACAACACGGTGCACAATAATTAAGAGATATATGTATGTAATGCAAGCATGGAAAACAGATTTTATACATAAATGTAAAAAAAACCAAACACATAAATTCTCTCTAACTACCTGTCATTGAAGTGCTGGCGTTCTGGACTCACACTGAGAGATGATACATGTGTCTGATATTTCTGAAAATAATGCAAAACAAAAAGGTGAAAGCATTCCTATTCTGGTAAACACTCAAATGTAAGACAAGCCAATTAAATTAGTTGCAATGTAAGAGAAAATACAGAATGCTTCAGGAAGAAAGAAAAGAAAAATAACACAAACAAACACAGAATGCTCGGGATCATGTTACGATCGCAGACGCTCGTTTACTGTAATCGCTCGTTCCTCCTCCACATTTAAGGCTGACTGACGCTTAAGACTTCAAGAGCATCGGTTTCCTGTGAGTTTATGCAATTGTTTAGTGATATTGCTTTGCCTTTGTACAGTTATTATCAGGTTGTTTTTATTGCAACCAAAAAAAAAACAAAAAAAAAAAAAACATGAATTTGTGATTTGGTCCTAAAGGTAGATTTGATTAAATATGACATTGTATCTCCAATTTTAGATAATGCTTGATCACAACATGCAATAATTTATAACACAACTGAACAGTATGTTCGATAGAAGGAAAGCATGTTTTTAATGAATTAATATGAATTTGATGCGCTTATTAACTGGCAACTGGGCCGTTTGGTGCAAGTTGATGGAACAAAAACAGAATAAATGTTATTTGAGGACTTCACGAGTGACGCACGACTGCACATCATCTCAGGAACGACTGAACTGCATATTATAACGAAGAACGAGAAACACGTTAAGATGTGGCTTTCATCCTGTTTTGAGAATAAATATTTCAAATGAGAGTTTAACAAGGCATTGCGTGCACACATTCATCCTGCCACTGCATGCCGGAGTCCGGGAGAGAGAAATATCCTGCGTGGATCACCAGACGCTAGTGTTTAGATTAGCTTCTATTCTCAGGATAGCTAAGACGAGGGAGGAAAGAGTGGAGTCTGAGGAGGACCAGACTCTAGCAGCTTTCAAAAATCAAACACGGAGTCACTAAACAAACACTACGACATGAATCATCAGTCAAACCAAAACACAAAACGAGGATAACGAAAAGAACCGATCCGCTCGCTCTGCCTCACGCCCCCCCGACGCATGTACGGAAACACACTTATGAAACAGTCGCTTATAGCACAGCATAAAGTGCCGTGCATTTCCGTGGCGGGTCAGGGGGCGGAGCCTGTGATGGGCGTGGGCGGGGCTTGTGCCTCTGGCTCCTCCTCTTCCGGGGTCAGCGGGGTCACTCTGCGCTCGTTCTGGGGCTCGCGGGGATCAGCCTGCAGCGTAACTGCTGAGGAACGAGTAAAACATGGGCAGCTTCATGCGCTGCTGGTCTCGCCGGCACCACGCGATCACGGTCCCCTCGCTGTTGGCCGTGTAAAGATGGTGTCCGTCACACGAAAACGTGAGACTGCGAGAGAATCGAGAAGGAACATCATTAGGCACATGATCATCAGGGACAAATAATGCACGTGCAATATCAATCAAGTTTTTTGTTTTTGAAAGAAAACCAAGGCTCCATTTATTTGATCAGAAATACAGTAAAAAATGTGAAATATTTTTACGGTTTAAAATAAAGTTTTTTTGTGTGTGGATATATAGTAATGTGTAATTTATTCCTGTGATCAAAGCTGTATTTTCAGCATCATTACTCCAGTCTTCAGTGTCACATGATCCTTCAGAAATCAGGATATAATATGATGATAAAGAAACATTTATGATTATTATCAATGTTGACAAAAAACGTGATGCACTACCATTCAAAAGTTTGGGGTAAATAAGATTTAGATATAACAATAATAATCATAATAATTATAGTGTTTTTTTTCAGCAAGGACTTAAATGGATCAAAAGTGACTAAAGAGATTTATAATGTTACAAAAGATTATATTTCAAATAAATGCTGTTCTTTTGGACTTTATGTTCATTAAAGAATCCTAAAAAAAAGTTTCTTTTTTTTTTTAAGAACCACAATTAACAATTAAGCATCAATAATAATAATGGTTTATAATTAATAATTAAAAAATCATCATATTATACTGATTTCTGAAGGATCATGTGACACTGAAGACTGGAGTAATGATGCTGAAAATACAGCTTTGATCACAGGAATAAATTACACTTTACTATATATTCACACAGAAAACCGCCATATTAAATTGTAATAATATTTCACAATTTTTATTGTATTTTTGATCAAATAAATATTTATCAAATACTTAGTGAGCAGAAAAGACTTTTTTCAAAAAATAAAATAAAATAATGAATTGCTCCAAACTTTTGTTCACTTCTGGTAGTGTATAGATGCACGTAACTTTTCTAATCATGATATAAGAACAAATCTGTGTGCCGTCGTATGAGGAGCAAGTGTGTACCTGATGATAGGCCTGTTGGACTTTAGGAAGGTGATCTCTCTGACGGGCTTCAGGTCCCATGTGCTCCACAGCCTGAGCGGAAACGTGGACACGACAGAGAATTACATATGATGACAGAGAAGAGGAAAGAAAAGCATTGATGAGTCTTAAAACAATGCATTCTGCTGTTGTTATAGAACTCATTTAATATGGCTGTGCAATATTAATAATATTGGTAACATTTTACAATAAGGTCCGTTAGTTAACATTAGTTAACTACATTAGTTAGCATGAACTAAGAATGAACTGCACCTATACAGCATTAATCTCGGTTAATTAGGGCTGTGCAATTAATTGAATTTCCATTTGGATTTTGGCTCCCAACGATCACCAAAATAGTACAATCGAGTAAAAACTATTATTTTGTCATGTTCTGTTTTGCAAGAACACTCTTATTTTGTCTTGTGTTCTGAATGACACGCGCACATCTGCCCCTCCCGCCATAAACTCTCAGCACAGTCATAAATTGCAAGCACAAAAAACTTGACAATAACAATTGTCTAATTTAATATAGTCGCGATCTTTTCCTGCTCGATCAGTGACTACGTTTACAAGCTGTTAAAATTCGGGTTATGGTCGGGTTAAGGTCACTATTCGGGTTTCTGAAACATTCGGGATAACCCGTGATGCAGAGAGAGTTACTCCTGTATACATGGAATGTGTAATCAGTCACCAATATCCCGATGTAAACGGCGACGCACGGTTAGCGTCTGGACGTACGGACAACATTAAGACGCAATATGCATCATTTCCGATTCTTCTTCCTGTATCCAAAGACAACAACAACAGCAGCGCGCGGATAATGAATAGTTTGGGGCAGATAGCGATAGTCTTTGTTTGCGCTTTGGCGCTGGTACTGATCCAATAAAAGACATTATATTCTTGGTTTTCACCACACTAATAAAGAAATTGGTCTCCTCCTCGCTCCAAAAGTGTGGTGCTTTACTTCCGCTATACTGCACGCGGTTTTTTTTATGTGCCGTCTCTACTCAAAAGACCAAGCTTCCTTGTGAATAGAACATGCGCAGAACACACATTTTGATGGGGATATGCCGAAACGCTAGCCTGGGAAAACCCAGACCACTTCCGGCAAATTTAGATTTGCTCTGCAAGTGGGTCTGGCAAAGAGCCCATTGAAACCCATTTCCAGTCCGTCGAAATCGCGGCACCAATCAGAAACGTTGGGGCGGGCTTTAAACGATGACGACAGAGCAGAGACGGTGACGCAGATTTTGTACATTACAAAGATGGATGCCGCCGTGGAACATCACAACAACACTCGTTCGAATCAGCTATCGCGTCTGTTTCAAGCGATTTAAAATGGTCATTTTCGTTAACACAAACAGAGAATTGCTGAGAGTCTCGAGATGTTTCTCCGTCGCTCTGCATACGTCATGTCATTAATGTCTCTGATTGGTTTTAGATCTATCCGACGTCCGTTGGTGACGCCCCTGTGGAAATGAATTGTCTATGGAGCTTTGCCAGACCCTTACTCAGTTACAACTGAGAGTGGTCTGGGTTTTCCCAGGCTACCGAAACGCGTTTACAAGACCAAATATTCGGGTTAGAAAAGGGGTACCCCAGGTATAATATCCCGGTTTTTAAAAACCGGGATATGAGCATATCCGGGTTTTTGCCGGTGTTTACATGGCCGTGCGCGACCGGGTTATTGCTAATATTCCGGTTTTGAACGGGTTATTGGCTGCATGTAAACGTAGTCACTGACTGTGCAGCGTCTCAGTTCAAGCAAACGGCAGCGCGAGCGCACATGACCCATCATCAGTTCCGCTTTACAGCACGAAAAAAAAAAAGAGAATGAACACACTTGTCTGCTTGTCCGGGAACAGTGGATTTTTTAAAAGTTTCAAGTGAAAGAGTTTTACTTGCCCGACTGATCGAAACGCGAGAATGATTCTGATCTTATGCAGTCAGTCAGTGTAAACAGCGATCGGTAATGGAGAGTGTATTTCTGGTCGCTGCGCTGTCTGTCTATTTGTGACAGAGACGTTAGTGGAGAAATCCAGAGGTAAATCTTTTTTGTTTTTTTATTTATAATATATGATATAGTTAAGGTACATAACATGACTAATGGAGCTGTTCTATAATATCACGATTGCAAATGTTACATTGAATGTATAGTTTAATAAACAAGTAGCCTAGTTAATATGTAAGTTAGTCACTTACAATTTAGACGCAATATTAACTGGTTTTGTTCTATTTCACCGATGATAATAGTTACAAAAGAAAAGCAACACTAAGCGCTGTGTTTTGTTATTGAATGTTTCAGCATTTTGAACGAATCGTTTTAATGAATGACTCAATGATTCATTTATTAAGACGGTCACTTGCCGCCACCTATTGGTTTATTGTTTAAAGGCATCATTGATTTTTTTGTCTTGATTTATCTTTCATCTGACATGAAAGATAATGCATAATTTTTGTGAAAACGTTTTTTTTTTTTTACTTGAAGCAAAGCACTGCCTTTTTCACCACTTGTGAGTTTGCAGGTCTGTTTAATATTTCAAAAAGTACAATAATGCAACACGTTCCCAAAGTCATGTGAAATAATCGTGTTACATAATCGTGATTTCAATACTGACCAAAATAATCGTGATTATGATTTTTTCCATAATCGAGCAGCCCTACTGTTAATGTTAATTTCAACTATATACTTAATAGTTCATTAAATCTTGTTAACATTAGTTAATGCACTGTGAACTAACAATGACCAGCTGTATTTTTATTAACTAACATTACCAAATAAATACTATTACATTAATAAATACTGTAACAAATGTATCATTCATGGTTAGTTAGTACATTAACTAATGAACCGTATTGTAAAATGTTACAATAATATTAAATAATAATGCACACAGGAAGTCCAAGGTATGTCACACAGGAAGTGTGAACTTTTGCATGCATGTGTGCAATTGTTAAACTTTATCAAATTCAACCTTGTTTCCAAAGTGGCTTTAATTTACAGCATTTGGTCCCAAACTAGATAAGAGTGTGTAGTTTGTGGGGTTTTGGGTCAGTACTGTACCTGACCACACCGTTCTCAAGCCCGCCAGCGATCACGTTCACCGACACTCCCTCCGGCTGATTGGAGAACGCCACCGAACAGATGATCTCTCGACAGTGAACATGACCGATCAAATCTCCATTAATCGTCCACAGCCTCAGATCACTTCCTCCACCCACTGCACACATACAGAGAGAACGCCATTATATACACAGAACAACGAGGGAAACCTTATAACAAGCAGCGGTGCAAAATATGATACACCGGTGTTTCGCCAGAGGAGAGGTTTATCTATGCATCATCTTTTTACTCTTTAATTCCTTTTATAACTGTTTTAACTTTTGAAACATGAAACCGGCATTTTTTTAGAGTTTACTCATGAAACAAGGAATAACTGCAGAACTAGTCTTACACCGTGTCCTAACCAGAAGCGATGCGATAAGATTCCAGCGACAAATAATTTGTCTGTTCACACTAGATGCGGCGCGACTGCGAGATGTCAAAATCAATAAAAACCCACAGCCAATCAGAACAGCGTGTGGGCGGAGTCTCACGGCGAGTGCACAGCCAATCAGAACATCGTGTGGGCGGAGTCTCGCGGCGAGTGCAAAGCCAATCAGAATAGCGTGTGGGCGGAGTCTCACGGCGAGTGCACAGCCAATCAGAACATCGTGTGGGCGGAGTCTCGCGGCGAGTGCACAGCCAATCAGAACATCGTGTGGGCGGAGTCTCGCGGCGAGTGCAAAGCCAATCAGAACATCGTGTGGGTGGAGTCTCACGGCGAGTGCACAGCCAATCAGAACATCGTGTGGGCGGAGTCTCGCGGCAAGTTCAAAGCCAATCAGAACATCGTGTGGGTGGAGTCTCACGGCGAGTGCACAGCCAATCAGAACATCGTGTGGGTGGAGTCTCACGGCGAGTGCACAGCCAATCAGAACATCGTGTGGATGTTTCAGCGCGACGTCGCAGAAACATAGAAAACGTTTCTAAAGTAGAATCGTCGTGTGTCGCGGCTGGTTAGGACAAAAACTGATTGACATGGAAAAGACGCATTTATCGTGCGTCACGTGTAGTTAGGACACGGTGTCATGATTTCAGGGAGTGTAATGGACAAAAGTAGCCTGGGAAAACCCAGACCACTTCCGGCAAATTTAGATTTGCTCTGCAAGTGGGTCTGGCAAAGAGCCCATTGAAACCCATTTCCAATCCGTCGAAATCGCGGCACCAATCAGAAACGTTGGGGCGGGCTTTACACGATGACGACAGAGCAGAGACGGTGACGCAGATTTTGTACATTACAAAGGTGAATGCCGCCGTGGAACATCACAACATCACTCGTTCGAATCAGCTATCGCGTCTGTTTCAAGCGATTTAAAATGGTAATTTTCGTTAAAACAAACAGAGAATTGCTGAGTCTCGAGATGTTTCTCCGTCGCTCTGCATACGTCATGTCATTCATCGCTCTGATTGGTTTTAGATCTATCCGACGTCCGTTGGTGACGCCCCTGTGGAAATGAATTGTCTATGGAGCTTTGCCAGACCCTTACTCAGTTACAACTGAGAGTGGTCTGGGTTTTCCCAGGCTAGGACAAAAGCAGACTTTACCCAAGACCTTCAGCTGATCAAGCCCAGATTACAACTTAGTTTCCATTTCTGTAATGATCTGCAGTTTCACACAGTCATATTTCAAAATGACACCAGCTGTGCAAAATATGATACACCGGTGTTTTGCCAGATGAGAAGTTTATCTAAGCATCATCTTTATCTCTTAATTCCTTTTATAACTATCATCTTTATCTCTTTTATAACCATTTTAATTTTCCTAGCTTTTATGTTGTGATTATTTTAATTATGTTCTGTGTAAAGCACTTTGAATTACCATAGTGTGTGAAATCTGCTATATAAATAAACTTGCCTTGCCTACATATACATTTTATTTAGCAAATATATGTGTATTAACTCTGCAGTGTTTCCTCTGTAATGGGCTGGTGTTGTCACCTGAGTCACAGACTGTGGCGATGTCTCCGGTCGTCTCGCTGGCGGACACTGCGTTCACTGGACTCTTGTGACCCGTGAGACTCTGAACGTAACACAGCCTAACACAAGAAAACCACGAACAAACACTCATTAGATTCGCATTACTGCAAAACAGCACAGAAAATACTGCATTAAAGGGATTTGTTATTTAAATAAGCCATAATTGTTATAATATTAAGGCAGTACAAAATACTTCTACACTGTATAAGTACTTAAGGCGAGACACGGCAGGCAAAAAACATAGTTTTTTTTTTTTCACTGGTCAATTTTGAGATTTTGGGATATTTGTCTTCAATAACATGTCTTCTTTCAGACTTGTGGTGAAAAAAAGTCAGAAATACACATTTAGGTCTTTATTTTACTACACTTTGTATGTTCGCGTCTGTAGATTTCTCATAAATTCATCAAAAGTTGGCGTTATAAATCATCCCGCTACTCCGTGATCTCTGTCTGCTCTCTGTCATCACACACACCGCTGGAAAGCTCTCTCTCTGCTGTACAATGCTGTCGGATCCAAATATGGTCATTTCCTTTTTATCATCAACCAATCGTGAAAGTAAAATGGCTGAATGCGCAATCTCGTTGGCTGATGATAAATCTTTAAAGCCCGTTTTCTCAAAATGACTTTTCTCTCATTCTCCAAATCTGAAATCTCCACTTCAGTCGCACCGATATACACCAAACTCTCCAGACTTGTACCTATTTATATTATGAAGACATTTACAGAGAGATGTGTAAATATATTATTACTAGCCTGATTTATATAACATTTTATTCCAAAAAAACATTTTTTTTAAGGCTATTGACAGTATATTCTGATTTACAGGATAACAAAAGTAGATATCCATAAATCCCTCTGTAATTTCCCCCCCATCTAATATGTGAACACAATGATAAATCATTTTTAACCTGGCTTTATCCAATACTCAGATTCGTTTTTTTTTATATATGCAAATTAGCGCATATTTACTTATATATTGCCTAATTTGCATATTTAAACATTAAATTACAGAAAACTTGTAATAATTTTTTTTTCTCATCTTAATGTAGGTAATCAACTGGGAAAGTTTCATGGTGATATCTGCTAGTTAAAAAAATTACCCTATTCATCTGTAGTGTCTCTCCTTAAAGTAGTTTAAAAAAAAAGTTGCCAGCCACCGCTAGCATTTTCATAGAACTTCATGGCCCTCAGAATATTTAGTTATTAAATATTCATAAGCTGTAAGCCATAATAATCAAAATTATAACAAATAAAGGCTTGAAATATCTCACTTTGCATGTAATGAGTCTATATAATATATTAGTTTCACCTTTTAAGTTGAATTACTGAAATAAATGAACTTTTACACGATATTCTAATTTTTCCAGTTTCACCTGTACATGAGTGTTTAAGACTAAAGTGATCTCACAGAGCACACACCTGTTGAGGTCCCAGAGGATGCAGGTGCCGTCCCGACTCACACTGATGAGGATGCTGTAGGGTTTACAGACGAACAGGCCCGTGACCTCGGCCGTGTGACCGTACAGGTGGACCTGAGACTCAACCTCCATCTCTGTGGGCTGAAGAACACATGGAGAACTCAGGGCTTTGGCTAATGGCCTCATTAGAGCACGGATAATGGCCTGAACGAGCGCTTTAGCAGATGATTCTGATCTGGGTTTATGGTTCAGGGTAAACAAACCACCACATGGCTGTATGTAAGAGGACAATCAATAAAAGCACTAAAACTGCTCATGGAGGAAAATGCAGGCAAGTAATAATGTGGAGTGATAATGCATAATAGTATTAATCATTCAATACTTGTGCATTTTCAGATTATGGATGTTGGTTGATAAACTGCCTGCTTTTCCCGTTAAAAGTGGATTCTTTTTTACACTTGGTATCGGTTTGCTTTTAATAAAAATATCTGCTAATAAATATATGCATGTAGATGCACATGTGAAGCAAATCTGAAATTCATATACACTAAATCACCTAAAAAAAAAAAAAGTAATCATTTCTATGGACTTTGACGATATCTGGTCTTGGAAAAGAGCAGCGTGAGCATTCTTCAGAATATCTGTTTTTTTTCTTCTCCTTTTTATCATCTACATCATCTTTATTTCACATTTTTTAAATTCTTTATTAAGCTTTACATAAACAGGGAACCATTAAGAGCAAATACGATAGAATGAAACAAGACTTGCCCTCACTCCTGAATGTTATAAGTACAAGTCATACATGTTGAATGTATGAATACATAAACGTGAGGAAAGAGAAAAATAAATCAAATTAAATGACTAAATAAAATTAACTTGATAAGAATGCATTTAAATGATATCAACGGAAATAATAATCTTCTAAAAATCTTTTTTTTTTACAGTGTACTTATGTTTGAAGTCTAAGTTCTTTAAATTAAATCATTTTTATCATTATTATCTTTATTTTTTTAATTCTTTATTAAGCTTTACATAAACAGGGAACCATTAACAGCAAATACGATATCTTGAAACAAGACTTCACATTGCCCTCATTCCTGAATGTTTATATGAGAATGAGAAAAATAAATAAAATTAAACGACTAAATAAAATGAACTTGATAAGAATGCATATGAAACTGAAATACCTCTCCAAATGTCAGAAAGATTGGTTGAAACGAATAAGAGAAACAGGTTATCAATGAAAGCGCCGTCTGACGCCCAGACTTCAGCCCACCTGTGGGCCGCAGGAAATGTGTTTCTAGGGCAACCGGGAGATGACTAACAAGGCCACTACAAACACTGTGTGTGTGTGTGTGTGTGTGTGTGTAGGTGCTCTACAGGGAGTGATAATGGACGTGGGCGGCTGCGTGGGTGGGGGCATGTTGCCATGGTTACGCACCATGGTGGTGGTGAAGCGGTTGCTGTAGGCGGTAATGACTCCACACTTGCTGCCCGTAAACAGCTGACAACTGTCCGGCACCCAGGCACAACTCGACACCTGAGGAGAGACCAGAGAGACCCAGATCAGATCAGAGACGAGGAAACACACTCATGAAGAAGGGGACATGTTGATGACGTGATTACGTAAAGGGTGAATCTCACAAAAGCCGTTAAGAACAAGCCTGGTGGCTCATATTTCACCCAAAATCAAAATCAAAAATTGCACTGCCGTTCAAAGCATTGTGGGGTCAGCAATGTGATTAATACTTTGGTGATCTTTGCGTGTCGGTCAAAAATTATTTATTTTTTATTTAAATTAAATTAATGTACTATATTTAGTTTGATAATGTTTTTTTTATTTTTTATTTTTAGGGGATTTTATGAGTCTAAATCATATTTACGCTTTTTTTATAATCCATTTATTCCCTTTTTGCGCATGGACTTGGAAATTTAATTGTCGTAAATCTTGAATGCTTTAGAGCAACAGACTTAAGTTTGATCTATTTTCAGAGACGGCACTTGGCAGATTATTGCTTACGTTAAGAACAAGCCTGGTGGCTCATATTTCACAAAAAAATTAAAATAAATTGCACTACCGTTCAAAGCAATTAATATTTTGGTGCTCTTTGAATGTCGGTCAAAAATTACAGAAATTAAAAATTAATGCGTCTTACTGTGTTCTTTTGATTTAGGGGTAAAATATGACCTGTACATGTTTTTGTGAGCTATGCTCTGTCAGGTCAGCTTTATTTATATAGCCTTTCTTTATACAATACAGTTTGTTTCAAAGCAGCTTTACAGGGTTAACAGGAAAATAATCCATTTCGGCTGTTGATTCAGTTCCATTGTAAAGATCATCAGTTATTAAAAGAGTTAATTTCCTCTATAAAGCAGTTCTGCAAAGAATGATATCATCGTCCACCTCAGTTCAGTTCTCATTCAACAGAGTCAGCACAGTCAGATCAATGATACTGTTGAATTTTAAGATTTTTGGTAACATTTTACAATAAGGTTCATTAGTTAACATAAGTTGCACTAAGAATAAACAATACTTCTTCAGCATTTATTAATTTATTATTGTATTTGTTAACATTAGTTAATGCACTGTGAACTAACATGAACAAACAATGAATGAACAGCTGTATTTTTATTAACTAACATTAACAAAGATTAATAAATACAGTAATAAATGTATTGCTCATTGTTAGTTCTTGTTAGTAAATACATTAACTATAATGTTAAATGAGTGGTATAATGCCCTTTTCACAAGATGTAAAATAAGTCTCTGATGTCCCCAGAGTGTGTGTGTGAAGTTTTAGCTCAAAATACCCCACAGATATTTTTATATTGAATGTTAAAATTGTCACTTTTTGAGGGTGAGCAAAAACACACCGTTTTTGTGTCTGTCCCTTTAAATGCAAATGAGCTGCTGCTCCCGGCACAGGGGGCGGAGCTTCAAGAGCTCGTGTTCTTTTACCTCACACACACATGCACTGAAAATTGTTCAAACCGGAGTCAGAAAGATGGAGAGACTCAAGAAGCAACAAAGTTAGCAGCCGTTTGTTGTAGTCCTTAAAAAGCAATTTCTTTAAAAGCAAATATCTTCCTTTGCTTTGAACTTTGAACATTGTAACTTTGCAGATGTTGTTTATGATCAAACAGTAACATTACACACTAACTACAGTTAGAAAAATCTAATCATAATCAACCACTCCTTTACTAATGAACCTTATTGTAAAGTGTTACCAGATTTTTAAGTCAATTTTGAGTACGGGGTGCTGTGCATATAACAGACGAGTGTACTGCCACATCACAAACTGAATCTGGAAGCTGTGCAAGCGTAGCCGGCGTATGTTAGCGGTGTTTACGACCCTGACCTGGTGCAGTGGTGAGCACTGGATGAAGTTGATGGGCGGCTCGCTCTGTTTGCTCTTCAGACGCAGCATGTTGTCGGTGTAACCCCAGCTCAGGATAGCAGACCACTGTATGTCAGTGCTGTGCATGCTCCTTACACCTGAGACACGGAGAAAACACTTCATTTGTAATGTGAGCTAATTTTCTATGATGGCAGACTTACTTTCCTCAGGTACTATGAGAACTGTGTTCATTTATGTGGATAATTGAGATAAGACACAAATGCAGATGCCATAAAAGTACCAGAAAACTAGTCATGGACCAAAACACAATCTAGAATAGTTGGGCTGATTAATCATTCAATATTTGCACAGATTATGGATGTTATGGTCGATAAACTGCCGGATTTGCCCTTTAAACAGGAACTGGGTTCCCTTTTGTTTTTCACATCCGTTATTGACATCGGTTTGATTTGAGTAAAAATATATGCTAATAAATGTGTAAATGTGCATAAATGAATGTAGGTGTACACAATACATTTGAAATGCATCAACAATTCATCGACAGTACCGTTAAAAAGTTTGGAGTGTGTAAGATTTTTTATGTTTTTGAAAGAAGTCTTCTGTCCACCAAGGTTGCATTTATTTGATCAAAAATACAGTAAAAACAGTGGAATATTATTACAATTTAAATCAGCTGTTTTCTATGTGAATATATTTTAGGATGTAATTTATTCCTGTGATCAAAGCTGTATTTTCAGCATCATTACTCCAGTCTTCAGTGTCACATGATCCTTCAGAAATCAGTATAATATGATGATTAGATGATCAAGAAACATTTATGATTATTATCAATGTTGAAAACAGTTTTTCAGGAATACAAGATCGCTGAGTACAGCACAAAATCAACAAAATACTGCATAAAAAATTACAAAAGGTCACAAAAAAAAGAATTATAATTATCTCATTGAACTATCCCTAATTTAATTAAAGTTGTACTGCATTATTTTCACGAGGATAGAGATGTTGATGTTGATATCTAAAAAATAAATATTTGTTTAAATATATAAAAAAAATTTTTTTATTATTTCAGGTTTTTTAAGACTCAATATCCCCCTTTTCAAGTCTGAAAAAACATTGTTTTAAAAGTTATAATGTATCAGAGACCAAATTAAACAAGATTTATGCATTTTGTTTGTTATTTTGTGTCATTTATATGGTAAATGTGGTATCCTAATTATAAAACAAATCCTCACAAATTTTTGGCAATCCCCACAATTCACCATCATTTCACAAAAAAATCATGAAATCCTGGTGGGACTGAGTTGTGCTGCCTCATGTTTTGTGGCATGTTTTGTTTTGTGGATTGAAAGTAAAAAAAAAAAAAAAAGAATTTGTTTAAAATATAAATATTTTTGCATCATTATAAATGTCTTCAATTTAATGCACCCTTGATGAATAACATATATAATATATATATATTGCTGACCCCAAACTTTTGAACGTCACTGTATATCAGGTCTGTAATTGTATGTCTATATGAATGATGAGGCAGTTTCTCGTGTGTGTGTGTGTGTGTGTGTGTGTGTCTCCTCCACCTTGCTCCTTGCTGTAGATCATCATGAGGCAGAACTTGCGGGAGAGGCCGCAGATGGCTCGTGTGGGCAGCGCCAGCAGGGACCCGAAGCGTTCGCCGTGAGGTTGGCTGAAACACACCACGGGGTCCGGAGCACTGGGGGATCCCACGTACTCGCCCCATTTCAAGCCCTTTATCCACGGCAGAGGACTCTGGAAATCACACGAGAGGATTTAAAGGCTGTAAAAGATCATTTGGGAGTTATGCGACACGCGCTGTAAGCTATCGACCAATCACAACAGACTCTGACCAATCAGAGCGTAGTTGAAAGGAGGGGTTTAGAGAGACTAAATCTTTGAATTAACCGTTTTCTCAATCTTTGATAAACGAGGTGATGTGCAATGAGAAAATGTACGTTTTTTTGACCTTGTAGACCATGTCATGTAGGGCTGCCCCATTGTTTTAAAAGTTAAAAGGTAGCATCATTTGGTAAGAGATTAAATGAAACAAGATTTATGCGCTTTGCTGGTTCTTTTGTGTCATGTATATGGTAAATGTGGTATCCTAATTATAAAACAAATCATCACTATTTTTTCGTGTGCAAATTTCTGGAAATAATCACCACAAAATCAGTCATTTTTTATCGCTAATCTAATCATTAGTCGACTAGAAGAGGCTTGGTCGGCCAAAATGTTATTAGCTATTTAGTCGCAGAAAAAAAAACCTCCACAGGAAGTGGCGAAATCACGCGGCCCGTGAGGGACAGATCATTAACCCTTTATCGGGCGAGGAACCATATATGGTAACTTAATCGCGCACACAAACTGACTCTCCCCTGCCTGTTTGCGTTGTCATATGAGCGCATAGATTTCTCCTAGCCAATCAGCGAAGATCAGGCTACGTCACTGATAGTCACATGATGGCATCTGATCAATCAGAAGTTGCGCGGGGGATCTCAAACTTCAGCGTCGTTCCGGATATTGGAAAGTGAGGTAATCCGCTACTACCTACTCCCACATCAGCGCTAATAACTTAAAAACAAGAAATGGTAAGTTGATGAAACTCACACATTCTATGGTTGAATAGTTGTGCAACATGTTGAGATAGGTGTTGTTTGCATAGATTTCTTGAAAGTAGTGACATTTGTTGCATGAAAAATGGTGAGACCATATTTGATCATACGCCCTGTTCACGTAAGATTAGCGCGAGTCCATATTTAGACATACGCCCTATACGTATAGAAAAGTATTTTTTCTACAAATAATGCATTATAACCAAAGTCTGTGATTGTAACGTAGGACAATAGTATTTACTAGTGCATTGGATGTTATCACAGGTTTGAATAACATTATAAAGTGATCCAGTGGGAAACGTAACACATTTATAGACATTTTCAAGCCATAGATATTGAAATATGTGTGGTTTTGGTCAGTTTTATGACCTTTATAACAGTTTTTAATACTTATAATGATATTTTGCACTTCTTATTATATATTTACACTTTATGTGTACGTTTTATGCCCTTGAAACAGTTTTTATCATAGTTAAATGCCATGTATTGGTGTGTTTTTTTTTACTGTTAAAACTTATTACTGCTAAAATAAGTGGTACCACCAGTACTTGACCATACCAAAGATCAGTAGTACAGATATTTTATAAATGTATACATTTATTTATACAAATGTGCATTTATAAAACATGAATCATATTAGATGTTCTTAGGAGCGCAAACCATAAATGAATACCCTATTCATTCATTTGGTTTCAAATTATGTTAATGTATTAAAATAAACATTTTTAATAATTTGGGTAATATTTCAAAGGATTTATATTTTTAGCACTTAAGTGTTATGACAGACCAGTCCAATGTTACTCACTTATTTTTCTTATTATTTATATTTCAGTAGATCTGCACTTCAATGTTACTCAACAAATAACTCAAACTGGGCTTGATATTGACTCAAAAATGTACTCTCTGTTCTTTGCAGCTATCTACGCGAATATTTTATGGCAAGAGGGGGACAGTTGTGCCAGCCCACCCCAGCATCAGTGATGATGAGGGCTCTGAGGAGGAAGATGATGATGTGGTAGACCCTGACTTCCTCCCACCCATCCATAACCTAGACACTCCAGGCCAGAGTGATATAGGCCCCTCTGCCAAGAGGAAGTGTGTGCAGCCTGCAGTTGAGGTACTTGATGATGATGATGATGACGACGACGATGATGAAGAACCAGCACCACAAGCAAAGAGGCCAACTAAGAAGGGGAAGCCAGCAGCCAGGCTAACCACCTGGAGGAAGGATGACCTGGACAACGCCGCCCTGCCTGAGTACCAGCACTGTCCCCCAGACTTCATTGAGACTCCTTTTCAGTACTTCAGCAGGTACTTCAGCCCCCAAGTCGTCAAGCACATAACATACCAGACCAACTTGTATGCAAACCAGAAGAACATCAACACCACCTTCACCACCACTGAAGACGAGATGATGATCTTTGTGGCTATACTGATGTACATGGGGATTGCTGAGCTGCCTGCCGTTGAAGACTACTGGGCAATGGAGACCAGGGTCCCTCAAGTCGCAAACCTCATGTCATCGAAGAGGTTCAGGCTGATGAAGAGGCTTGTCCACTTCAACGACAACACCCAGATCACTGGCACCATCGATCGATTCTTCAAGGTGCGGCCACTGTTCAGTCATCTGAATGGTGCCTTCAGGAGTGAGCCACAGACCCCCAAGCAGTCTGTGGATGAGGTCATGATTGCCTACAAAGGCAAGACAGCTGGCAACCTGAGGCAGTACATTAAGAACAAGCCAGACAAATGGGGATTCAAGTTGTTTGCTAGGGCTTCTGAGGATGGCTTCATCCATGACATGGTGTTGTATCAAGGTAAGACTACGCTGGAGGCCCACGGTGTTCCCCTGACACCTGAACAAACAGCCATGGGTGTCACCAGCCAGATCGTCTCCGTCCTAGCCAGCACCATGTCCTCCTCCACCACCACAGCCATCTTTGCAGACAACTTTTTTACCAGCCTGGAGATAGTGCGGTACCTCAAGGACAAAAACTGCAGGTACACAGGGACAGCCAGGGACAACAGAATAGGCAAGCCTCCACTCAAAAACATCAAGGAGATGGAGAATAAGGCTGTCCCTCGTGGTACGTATGACTACGTCACCAGTGACGATGGGATCCTGGCCCTCAGGTGGAAGGACAATAGGATTGTCACTCTTCTGTCAACAGACATGGGGGCAGAGCCCATTTCCTCAGTTTACAGGTACTGCAGTGAAACCAAGAGGAAGGAACAAGTGAGCTGCCCTGCTGTCATCAAAAGCTACAATGCCAACATGGGGGGCATTGACAAAAGTGACATGCTGGTCCATCTCTACCGCACCCCCATGAAATCAAAGAGGTGGTATATGCGCATGTTTGCCTACTCTGTGGATATCAGCCTCACGAATGCCTGGGTTTTCTACAGGCGGGACTGCAAGGCTATTGGCTTTCTGGAGGGCCTGTCTTTAAAAAATTTTAGAATCCAGGTGTTCAGGGAAGCTAGCAGCCAGAGGTCACTCACATCGCATCCCCGAAGGAGCTCAGCATCTCAAGGCAGCCTCAGCACTTCTGTTGCCATCCCCACACCTGTCCGGGGACACCGCAGCACAAATACAGCAATCCATGTGCGGTTTGACATGTCCCTGTTCCACGCCCCTGACTACACAAACCGCCAGACCTGCAAGTACTGCAGCCGGAAGGGGAATATCATGAGGTCGAACGTGGTCTGCAGGGTCTGCAAGGTCCATCTGTGCCTCAATGCTGACCGCAACTGCTTCCTTAAGTACCACGAAGCAGTGGCCTAATTCGATGGACTTGAACACATTTTTTTTCCTAATAATAATTAAAAATGTTCCTAATAGTAATTTAAAATGTTCCTAATGATAATTTAATTTAAAATGTTCCTAATAATAATTAAAAATGTTCCTAAATAAATATTTTTATATTTGTAACAAGTTTTTGTGTTTTTATTATATTTTTATATATACACTTTTTAAGGGAAAAACATTACCCTAGACTGGCGAGGAACCATATATGGTCACTTCATTGCCCTTGATTTTCAACCTAAAAAAATATATTTTTTTAAAAACTCACAAATGTTTAGAAGTCTTATAATATCCTCCAATAACAATCTATGGTTGAAATTTAGAATTCCAAGTATTTCAATGAGTGCCCTATAAAGGGTTAACGGCAGGAAATCCAAACATTCGCCTATCATTCATCAACCTCAAATATGACTTATCACTTGAAACATAAGTAGTAGCAACTTTATAAGTCGGCCCGCTCTAATGTTAACCAAGATAAGTGTGCGCTATTATCAGGCGCATAAGTGTTTGTGTGGATAGAGCGCTTACTGGATGACATACAGGCGCTGGTACTTGCATTTAACTTAAAATACTCAGCCATTTTTGGTCATACAGATAAGAGTAATGCAAACTGTAAAGGGTCTAATTTTATTTCTGTAAACTCAAAATAACAAACAAAATGTTGTACTTTTGTAAAATAATGAAAACACTTTTTTCATTATTTAGACCGTCCCGGTCTCAGAGAACCGAAACTCAGCGTATACTTGCCTCAGACGTGGGGATTATATCTATAGAAAGCTTGAAATGTCTACTTTTAAAAGAACCAATCAGAATGGAAAATAAATATTCTCCGATTATGTAATCCGTATGAAACGTGCATTTAGACGCATCTACTACTGTGGAGATGTCGAGTCAGCTTTGTCGACGTAAACACAGAAATCATTATCAATAAATTCTTAATATTTTTTGACAGTCTCCCATTCATAATCATTAAGTTTGCCGGTGCGCTGTGGCAAGCTTTATGTGTGCGTTTGAGTGCTGATAAGGCTATGTATTATATAGGCAATTAAAGGCTCATTATCATGATTTATGGCTTATTAATATAAACGCACGATTTGTTGACTACTAGTTGACTAGAAAAATCTTTAGTCGAGGGCAGCCCTAGCCCCCTTTCACACAGAGATTCTGGAAAATACACAGATAATGTGACCCGGGATTTGTACCGGGATCGTTTGATTTTGGTTCATTCACACTGCCAGTGATTTTCCCGGATATGTGAGTGCGTACATCCCGGTAAAATCCCGTAAAGACACGTGACGTCAGGATGAGACGTGTAACGTACGGCATCAATCCCGGGACGTGTTTGCGTTCACACAGAAGGCACTCTGGTAATTTCGCGGCAATTTACCGGGATCAACACGCTGTGTGAAAGGGGCTCTAGATGCATGTAAACAGAGTTTGAAATGAACACCCGCCAAATGCGGGTAAAAATCAACTGTGGCGGGTAATCCCGCCATATCACGAGCCAATTTGGCGAGTTACCTATTATTTTTACTCACTTTGTTGGGGAAGTTCATGTAAGCAAATGCCAACTCGTGAGTCATCATGATATATTAATTACAGCGTATTACGCATAATCTGCACATATCTGGCTTACTTGATCATGATCGCCACTACGCAACAAATAACGGCACTTGTTCATTTGCATTGAAGCAAAGGCGAAGATTAAAAAGCATTTGGTTAACAGAAAAGACATTGCTATTTTCCAACATCCTAATTTTTGATGTTGATGTTCTTTGTACTGTATAAATTGGTCCAGCTAAAACACATTTTTGTTGATGAGGATAAAAGACGAAGGGAGGAGATGCTGGATGACAATATTTTGTTTTAATAACAAATTAATGTGTAAAAATCTGTGACGTAGTTAATCTTTTTTTTTTTTTTTTGGTCTAGTAGACGTTCTGAATGGCCGGTAACTGGAAAATCTAGTAGCCAAATTGGCCGGTGAGTGAGAAAGTTTAATTTCAAACCCTGCATGTAAACCTATTGTAGGAGACTCTACAACAAAATTAGGAATCTTAAAAATAGCATAACAGGGACACTTTAATATCACCCTCAAGATATTTAATGTCAAACCGCACAATCATTTCTGCACCGGGTATGTGGAGTCTGTGGGCTGTAGTAATTGGGCTGTAATTAGTCGACTAATCGCTTAAATGAACAACTACTAGTCGACTAGAAAAATCTTTAGTCGAAGGCAGCCCTAGATGCATGTAAACGTATTGTAGAAAACTCTAAAACAAAACTAGGAACCTTAAAAATAGTATAACAGGGTAGGGGTGTGCGATATTACGATTTTTGATCGTGGACGATTAAAATGTCTCCACGATCTGCTTTTGTAAAAATATCGTAGGATCGTCCATTTTATCAGTTTGCAATTCTGGCGCCTCTGTCTCAACATACTGTACAGCGCGACGTATATTCACATGAAATGCAGAGGAACGGGACACTGTAGTTCATAAAAATTAATTATTTGCATGTGCTTTAAAGCCTTGCCGGTTAAACATGTCATTCGCTGCTGATGCGCTGTTCTAACGAGCACTTTTCTGAGCCCAATACACTCGACGCGCGCACATGCACTAAAAGCCTGTCTAACAGCGCCCGTTACTGAACTAAGTTATCTTTCGAGTCTCATTGCGCTAATACTGTCAAATACACACAAGGTTTACATAAACAAAATTGGTTATGTCTAAAGTGAAAGAACAATAGAAAAAATGAAGAAAAAAATCTGCTTGTCAAATGCGTGGACTCGTTGTGCGCAGATCTTAAAGTGACAGTAGCCCTAATAGTAAACATGCTGCCGCTTGTCCTTAAAGGGATAGTTACCCCAAAATAAAAATTCTGTCATTATTTACTCACTCTCTAATGTTGTTCCAAACCTGTATTTATTTATTTATTGTGCTGAACACAAAAGAAGATATTTTGAGGAGTGTGGCTAACCGTGCGGTTGCTGGTCCCCATTGATTACTATAGTAGGAATGACACTGGGGTACATCAACTGTTTGTTTACCCACATTCTTCCAAATAACTTTTATTTTCAACAGAAGAGGGAGACTTATTCGGGTTTAAAGCGGCTTGAGAGAATTTTTATATTTGGGAGAACTATCCCTGTTAATAAAACAACAAAATACAAAGAGCATCTCACTCACTCTTGACTGAGAACTTTAATAGTAGCTTTAATAAGAATCAATGTAAAATTTATACAGTGAAGTCGATGTTGTGTTTTATTTTCATATTTGTTCATTTAATTACTTTCTTCAATGGTGTTAAATACACCTGTAGCTGAAAAAATAAAGCACTGTTTATTTAATTTGTATATTAAGTTGTGTATGTGTATCTTTGTTCTTAATTTTTAATAACAAAGAAAATAATGACAAATATTTTTTATCTTTGCCACTTTGGCCTAAATGTCTGCCATTCTTTTTTATTTTATATTTTGTTACCTAAGGCTTTGTTTATAAAATAGGGACATTAGTTTGGCTGTGATGCTCAGTCACTTGCAAAATAGTAAAACCAACATGAAAAGGAATCGTGATAAAATCGTGAATCGTGATTTTCCTGAAAAAAATCGTGATATGATATTTTTGCCATATCGCCCACCCCTATAACAGGGGCACTTTAATATCATCCTCAAGCTATTTAATGTCAAACCGCACAATCATTTGCGCAGTGTGTGTTTGCTGTACCGGGTAGGTGGAGTCTTTGGGCTGTTCCCGGCTCTCTCTGAAGGCCAGCTGCACCAGGAGGCCCATGGCCGCGGGCAGTTCTGCATCCGAGAGGAGTTTGGTTCCCGCTCGGGTGATGTGGGAAGCGTTGAACAGTTGTCTGGGAGTTTGGCCGTACGTCTTGATCATAGTTTCTAGAGCCCGACGCTGCACAGGGTCTTCAACAGCAGAAACGTCCATGCCAAAGTAAGTCTGAAGAGAGAGGGAGGGGGAAATCGGATTTATTTACGGATGCTAGTTAACAGGCTGAAGCTTATGTCCGATATGGGTTTATCAATGTCTGATGGAAAGAGCAAAGACAGCCGGTATACAGTAATGCTGACACATGTAATACTGTTCAAAAGTTTTGGGTCAGAATTATTATTATTTAATTTTTTTATTCATATTTTTACTTGGCAAGCATGCATTAAATTGATCAAACGTGACCGTAAAGATATTTATAATGGTACAAAAGGTTTCTATTCCAAATTAATTCTGCTCTTTTTAAACTTTATATTCATCTATGAATCCTGAAAAATAAATGTATCACAGTATCCACAAAAATATGAACTGTTGATAATAATCATCAATAATCATAAATGTTTCTTGAGCATCAAATCATCATATTAGAATGAATTTTGAAGGATCATGTGACACTGAAGACTGGAGTAATGATGCTGAAAATTCAGCTTTTGAACTACATTTTACTATATATTTACATAATAAATAAACATAATATTCCACAGTTTTTACTGTATTTTATATGCACATTATGCAGCTTCGGTGAGCCTAAGAAACTTTCTTCAAAAACATAAAAAAAATCATACCAACCCCAAACTTTTGAATGGTGGTAGTCCTAAAATAAGCTTAATTTCTTTTAAGAACAATATAATTCTTTGTAGCTGAACATGTTTTTGACAAGCTTTGATCAAAAGACATAAAATAACAGTGTTAAGTGTGTAGGTAATAAGGAATCGTACTGCAGGATGAAAGACATTGATGGCGTGGACCGCAGCTTTGCCCTTTTGCTTGAGCCCGAACACCAGGTCAATCCACTGGCAGAGCGTCTGGGAGACTTGATCCGATTCCAGAGCCTGTCTGTGGATGAGGATGAACAGTCTCGGGTCGTTCCTGGCCCAGGGCGGCAGATTCACGTGGTTCACCCGCTCGCTGTTCTGCCGCACGCCAAAGTCAAAACCTGCCAGAGGGGAGGAGCGGGAAATACCACGCTAACATTAGCAAGTTGTTTTTAATATGATTCTTGAATGTTTTACATGAATATTCATTGGTTATATCTAGGTTACCCTCATCCTACCCTCGTGTCCTGTAAACAAATCCTTCCCTTCCCTAAAATTGTACTTCATTTTGATAATATTTTTGGTTATTTTTTACCTTTAAATAACTATATTTAATCAATAAATCAATAAATTCCTCACATTCTATCAACTTAAATTTTAAAATAACTCACAATTTCATGCATAAACCTTTTAATTCAGCTCAAAATATCTTACATTGGGTGTTTTTGCCGACCTCTTATGGAAAAAAAAATAATATAAACATGATATTTCATGACTCTTGCCACTAGATGGCCTTATAGCTCTATATGGAGCAAATGAGCTGTTCCTCTGGGTCCTAAAGTCATTTATCTTCAGGATGCATTCAGATACAGGTGAAGACATTATAAATCATTTTTTAGCATTTTTAGTTTGAATTTTGAGCATTTTTAAGTTGTTCTATGTGTATTGAAGCATTCCAGTTATTCCTATGGGGGTCAAATTGAGCTGTGAGGGAAGGATTTGTTATTTTTTAAAATTTCAACCACAAAACTCTTCGAATCCATTAAATTTTTTGTGTGTATTCGTGGTTCAAAGTCCTGGGGTAAACACTCAATTAAAAAACAAAAACAATTTCCAGGTCAAAATGACCCGAGGGAAAGATAAGGGTTAAGGAAAGGTTTTTTTATTTATTTTTATTGTGACAGACATTTCCTTCATGAGAAGTTGGATGCTAGAAGAAGAAAACCAGGTGTAAAAGAGCGTCCACCTTCTCTGTTGACCAGAAACTCGGGGAGGTAGAAGAACTCTGGGATGAGCTCTTTGACATCCGTCATGGACTCGAAGGACGACAGACGCCACGTGGTGTTCATGGAGTGAAACGTTCGGTCGGGAATATCAAAGCTCTGGTCTGCGAGACACACAAAACCTTTCATTAGTTTCTTGTGTTACCTAATATGGATAAACCAACTGAACTAAAAATAGACGGCGAAAGAAGGAAAGAGGCTGGATGAAAGGCCTGATCATCTTTCTGAGGCTAATGCATGTAGCGTGAGACTTCAGAAAGACCCCTTTCAATGACAGCCTTTTAAAGCATCACACTGACATGTTTGAAGACGTCGCTGCAAACGCAGGTGCTGTTAAATATTAAAAACGTGGCGATGCTGAATCCTAATTGAAGCAAAAACTCAACGAGTTATGAACAGGCACCAGATCATCATTCAGTGTTTTTAAGGGGTTGTTGCATTCGATTTTTGTAAGTATTTGATTTTTATGTTCCGGAGCTTCTGTTTTCTTGAATATGCAAATCATGAACATTTACATAATAAGGTACGAGATGTCGTGTTAAAGGATGATGCTAGGCGCAACACAGCACAGTGATTTCACATATATTAAAAGGTTTTAGCAAAAATATGTATATTAATATTGCTATTCATTAACCCTGTAAAGCCTGACATATGAAATAATAGTCAGAAAAAAAAGAGAAGTTTATTGAACCTTTAGATAAAATCTAAAAAGAAATAATTTGCATGTTTTTTTAACTAAGTACCATATTTGATATACAACTGGCTTTTATGAAAACGCATTCATGCTATTTAGTGCAGATGGTAATGTTCATATGGTCAAAAAGTGATGATATTCTTATGCTTATAATGTAAATCATTAAGATCTGTATAACAGTATAGCAGAGATACTGACATAAAATGCATATAAATATCAATATCTGCCAATAATCTGTCTTAATAAGATGCTAAATGCTTAGTAGATTAAATGCTAGTTTTATGATCAAAGCTCTGTATTTTTAAAACATAATGCAATGCAATAAAAATGATGATTGAAAGATGAACTAATAAATCTTCCTCAAAAGGCTGATGATCATATTTGACACTCAAATTTTAACATGATTTTTCAAACAAAATGATTTATGGATAATCAAGTAAACGGAGGTTGCTTCAGTGCAGTTTCATTTTTAAATATTACTAACAATATCAAAGTTATTCTTACCTTTACTTGATAAAAATCTGATTTGACTGCAGAAAGACGCGTGAAGCTCGAGCTGACGGAGGACGCTTGAACAATTATACTAAAAGACTTTTACTTTATAAAACATCTTATGCCTAGTTCACACTACAGGATTTTAAGCCCGATTTAAGCCCGATTTGCAAATCGTTGAGCTCGCCGACAGGTCGGGTTGTTATCGCGTGCAAATCGCGGGGGATTAGCGGCCGATGAACGCTCGCCAATCTGTTAGTATGAAAGAGCCAACAACGCATCAAAGACGCTCGCAGACGCCTCACGGACGCGTCGCCGAGCCCAGAATAATATCTAGCATGTTAGATATCTGGAGCTGTCGCACTACTCAAACACATGTGATGCCATGAGCTACAGCCAATCAGAGCAAGGCATGGGTTGAGGTCACTGGGAAAATACCGTTTATATACTGTCTATGGGAATTATTATTATTTTTTCCAGAGCAAATCATCGCGCAAACAGTTTGCAGCACTAATTTCTGTCTGACGTCCATATTCAAACAAAGACTCGCGTGTTGTGTACTTCTTCGCTGGGTAGTGGCGCGCGTGCTGTATTGCGTAATTTCCGGTTCGTTTTATCGCGTGATTTCTTCGTAATAAAACGTGGTTTGTAGACAAGATAGAATCGTTGGCTGACAGAGTTGTTGTCCACTCGTGTAGTGAGTTACCTCCTGTTGCGGATCAATCACGTTGTGTCGTGTGGTGTGAACAGCTCAACAACTTGAACACTCCTGATTTCACAGAGAGCAAGTCATGTAGTGTGAACTGCACAGTTCAGCCCGACGTTTTAAAATCCTGTAGTGTGCACTTGCCTTAAACTATCAATCAGAGGCAGAAGGACTACAGGAGATTGTGTGCGACAAAAGTTGATCATGTCGATCAATTAGAAGCCATAGAAATGTGCATATTAAATATGACAAAGTAGGCTTTGTTGGATTAATATATATTCATTTAATTATTAAACATCCTTGAGTTCACTTACTGAAGAATAGCATGGAAACATTTTCAATAAAACATTTTTACTTTTACATTGAATATGTTTGAATCTGCTTGGTCAAAAGGCTGAACGATTTTGAAATCTTTGATAAAAGTTGAACCGACCTTGATAGGCCAGAAACATCTTGGTGAAGGGAGGCAGCCTGACCAGAAAGTGAAGCACGGTGCCGCTGTTGGAGTAATGAGAGCCGTAGTGATAAGGCAGGACGGGTGGCATGGGGTCGTCCTCTCGCTTGCCCTTCTTAAACTCCTCTTCCAGATACTGCGGAGGAAATCAATAGTTAGTTACACTTGCACACACCTAATGACATCAGGGTTCCCACACCTTGGTTAACTGCAAATTCAAGGACCTTTCAAGGACTTTCCAGGTCAACTTTATGATAATGAGCTATGACGCGATTCGGCGGCAACCAATCGGAATGTAGAAGTGCTCCGTTTGAGAGGATGCCAGGGAACGCAGTGTAAAATTGGGTTCCGACCACATTAGTTCCCAAGCAAAATAGAGGATCGGGTTGATCATTTGAATTTAATAAGGCGGCGCGCAACTCTATTTATAGGCAATATTTTTGCGCTAGAACACTTGTTTTTCAGTGGGAATGCGAATTAGAATAGCACTTAACCATGAACACAAAAGCCACACCACACAAATGGCTTTTAATTGGTTTATTTAGTTAGCAAACGTCACTATAATTGTTAAGTTCTTTCCATCTATCGATATCAAATAACGATCGACATGCTTGTTTGCTTTGCGGCCCCTTTATAAAGTTTAAAAAAAGACCAAGCATTCGATCTACGTCAGAGATCTTTCCACGACGTCGTTGGCAGGGCGGCGAGAGCAAATTTTGGCGGCGGTGTGAACGCATGGTTAATGTGGGGACACATTTCAAATGAAAGCAAGGTTACATCGTGTTACCTTGTAAGATATATTGTTACAGTTTCCACGTGTCAAACTCAACGTTCGTCATGGCAACGTACAACACAAAGTACCTCACGCGGGAAACACTTAACGTAACGTGTAAATGCGCGTAACTAACGTAAATCAAGCAAGCTAGTGTGCATAGGCCACGAAGTGTTGGAGAAATAACACATTAGCGGACCGGAGGGAATAATATGGATTTTTTTTCCAGAAAACTTCTTGCACAAAATAAATTCAACCACTTTCAAGGACCTCTAACTATGCATGTTTATTTTCAAAAACTTTCCAGGGCCTTGATTTTTTTTTTTTTTTGTAAATATATACGCTCTAAAAGAAATATAGATATAAAATGATCAAAGAGTGTAGAAACCGTGCTATCTTCTGTCAGCTGTCTTCTAAGGTACAGTAGCATATTGAAATGGTGTCTCATAAGTGATTAATGCATGGGAGAGACATGATTTATGGTATTGCTAAGCTGAAATTGTCTTTTTTTTCTGGGATTTCCTCTTCTGCAAAGGACACTTGTGATTCTACGTCAGAATTTAGCCAATTGAAAATGTCTTCAGTGTTTCCTCTAGAATTTTTTCCAGCTGTGGTGACAGGCCCATTTCCCCAGGGGGAGGGGGCGCCGCCCATGAGTGATATTCCCATGGGCCACGCCCCCTTGCCCCAGGTGTTTAAACCTCCCCAAGTATTATAATTAGGGCTGGGTATCGATTCAGATGTTCCAATTCGATTTCAATTCGCAAGCTCTCAATTCGATTCAATTTCGATTCTCGATTCGACTCAATGAATATAGATTTAACACAAAACCTTTATTTAAAAAAGAACAGTGAACATTACGAGTGGTTAATTAATAAAAAGAAATTAAGAGCCATTATATTAAACTCTTATTATTTTAGGTACACTTGGGTACATTAAAACAGAACCCAACCATATATATCAAATTCATACAATGCATAGACAGGATTTTGATGCAAGATGAAAAATCGATTATTGAAAAAGTCAGAACAGTCTCATGCCTTGATCAAACAGGATCAGGTTATTTTATGTTTAAGATAAAACAAAAATGAAATCTCACTGCATTAAAGTAACATGGAGGCTGCAAGCCTATGAAGTGTAGGAAAACTAATACTGGCTTTTGGGTGATATATAAATAAATATGGGGAAAAAAAATCGATTCATAGCCTTTGAGAATCAATATTGAATTGACCACATTTTAAAAAACGATTAATCGAAAAATAGTTTTTCTAGTTATAATTTGAAAGGTTCCAATTTACAGCGGCAAAGCGATTATGCGCATCCCGTGCGCCGAATGATGCACTTGAAGCAACTCGAAGTCACAGCGTGCAGCGCTTCGCATTGAAAAGTTAAAAGCACAAAGCGAAGAGATACAGTATTTGATGCTTACTGTATTATATCTATGCAACAGTTTATTGAGCCTTTTCTTTTAACAGTTTTACATTTCAGTTACAGTGCGCATGAAGAACAATTCATAGTGCTCTCTACTCCAGTGCTGTAATCTAACAGAACTAACGCAATAAACTCCAGTAAGATAAAGTCATTTAATGCAAACCATAGACATTTATCTACAAATAAAGTATAATAATGTGAACATTGATCTTAGAGAGCGTCATCGTGTTACTTGTAACCGAATGCGATGCGCTGTTTGAATTGTGAATGGAGAATGACTGAGGAGAGATGAGTTTTCATTAACTTTAACTTAACGACTTAAATATTAATTTTTACCTCACATTATGCTATCGAATGACTTTTAGAAGTCTTGGAATATAGTGCACGAAAACTTTATGGTGCTTTACAATGTTTTTTATGCCTTTTAGTGGGGCTTAACAAGAACACAATACAATAGTATGCACAATTATCGGACCTCACTGAGACGCTGCAGCCGTAGCGGGAGGATTTTTGATGTGGCGGCCCGCCACGGCAGAATGAATGTAGCGGAAACACTGGTCTTAGAAGGCAACATAATGTACTGATGTAAAGCCCAGGACTGCGTGTGATGCCTAAAATGCTGCCTATGTAGGCAGCTCACCAGATTTTGGAACCGAGCCACAGTGTGATTGGTTAACAGACGCTGGTGTAAACAGGAATTAAAGCCCTGCAGTGCTGCCGTACCCTGTAATTGTCCACATAACGGTCTTCCTTCTCTTTAGACTGCACTGCGATGGGTTTGCTGAGGTTCCTGTTACATGAAGAAGAAAAACAGAAAGGAAAAATCTTCATTTGCATACATGTCTCTATATATATATATATAAGAGCAACAGTTTGTTTTTTGAAAGTATCTTAAGTCTACCAAGGCTAGATTTAATGGTTTTCTATGTGAATATATAGTCAAGTGTGAAAATTTAGCTTTGATCACAGGAATAAATTACATTTATGTCACATGATCCTTCAGAAATCATTCTAATATGATGATTTGCTGCTCAAGAAACATTTATGATTATATCAATGTTGAAAACAGTTGTGTTGCATCATATTTTAGTGGAAACCGTGATACACTACCGTTAATTTTTTTTTTAAATTCAGCAAGGATGCATTAAATGGATCAAAAGAGACAGTAAAGACATTTATAATGTTATAAAAGATTTATATTTCAAATAAATGCTGTTCTTTTAAACTTTCTATTCATCAAAGAATCCTGAAAAAATAATACATCAGTTTCAAAAAAATTATGAAGCAGCACAACTGTTTTCAAACTTTATAATTTATATGAGAATTTATAATTATGTGTTAAAAACAATCTGATGGCGATACTGAAGATGAGAACATACTTAATTTCTACTATTTCATAGTTTTGATGACTAGCGTGAGCTAACACTATTATTAATTGGCCAAATGGGCACAGAAATCAGTTGATGCCGATGATCTTAAAACGATAATTTATCAGTATCGATTCAGATGTTCCAATTCGATTCCCGATTCGACTCAATGAATATAGATTTAATACAAATCCTATATTTATAAAAAAGAACGGTGAACATAAGTTTACAAGAGGTTAATTAATCAAAAGAAATTAAGAGCCACAAACCTGTATATGAAACTGTTTTTATGTTAAGTACACTCAGGTACATTAAAACTCAACTTCAAATGCATGCAATGAATAAACAGGATTTTGATGCAAGATGAAAAATTTATGCTGAAAATTGTCGAGTCAGAACACAGTGGCATCCCTTGATCAATCAGGTTATTTTATGTTGACGATAAAACTAACATAAAATCTCACAGCATTAGCTTTAACATGAAGGCTGCAAGGCTATAAACAGTGTAGGAAAACCAATACTGGCTTTTGGGTGATAGATAAATAAACATGGAAAAAAATCGATTTGTGGCCTTTGAGAATCAATTTTGAATCGACCAAATTTTAAAAAACAATTAATCAAAAAATATATATATTTTTTTTGCTCAGCCCTAATTTATCAGGCTATCACTAATGAAAAACGGCATTCAAATACAGTAATAAAACTACAACTGTAGTCTACAGTGAACTCTCTCTACACTAATCTCATTATACAGTTGTGTGAGGGGTATGTCCAAGAGGGGTATGTCCAAGAGTGTGTAGTCATGCCTTCATCTGCTAGGCTTGATAAATGTTTTTATACATGTATGTTTTATTGTTTTAACTTAACTGTGAAGCACTTTGTGCAACAACGTTGCTATTAAATGTGCCATTTAAATAAATAAAAGTCTGATGCAGGGTCGGCTCTGACCTGTAAATGGAGGCCTCCTGCAGGTCCAGAGTCTCACTGATGTAGTCCCTCAGGATGAAGGGGAAGACGGGATACTGCATGAGGTCGTTGAACGAGCGGCCCGCGTGCTTGTTGAGATGAGTGAGGTACTCAAAGTTGGTGATCTGCCCTGAGCTCCACAGGTGCGTGAGGGCGGTGATGTTGCCGTACTCCAGCAGGTTCGGCAGGTCAGAGGTCAGGATGTTGTGGTAGACGTCATCACGAAACTGAGACGGGAGAGAGAGGAACAAACAGGAAGTTACGGTTGGGCAAAGTTCTGCATTATGGAATTGGGTCTCTCTCAATTCATGAGTGGGAATTTATTAATTAATGAAATAAATAAATAAAATGAACAATTATAAAATAAATAATTTTTGTTTTAGTTTATTTGTGCAAAATATAAAATACACAATAAAAGGCAAGAAAATACAATTTATATACACTATACACTGTGTATACTATACTATACACGTATATATCCTGGAAGAAAAAATGTATTCACCTAACTATCAGGATTTTTTTGTTTACGATATTAAAATAATTTGTTTTATTCCAGAATCGATATTAATACAAATTAAAATGCTTTTTTGTCCTTTCTTATAGATGAGGTTGACAGAAGTTAGCCACTTATGTTCCAACAGAGGATGAAATGTGTTGTTAACTACGAGTATTGAGTGATGTAATATCCCGAGTGTATGCGTGAAAGAGACGTGAGACTGAAAGCACTGAAAAGCTCTCGCGCTGCTCATATCCTGAGAGAGAGAGAGAGAGAGAGAGAGAGAGAGAGAGAGAGAGACACACAGAGACAGAGAGAGAGACACACAGAGAGAGAGAGAAGACAATAGAGCTGCACGATTCATCTTTAAAACACTGTGATCTCCATTCAAACACCCACGTGATCTTCTTCAAATTCGTCTGTATATTAAACCTTTGACAAAATCATATCGCAACATTCAAATCTGTGTTGCCGCTGACCCAGAGAGAGTTGTCATGAAACAGCTTCACAAACAGTATTTTCAACCCCATAGTATCATTATTTCTGATGTGATACAATTCATGGGTTTCAGTCACGTGACTTTTGTTGTGGCCGTTTTGTTTTGTTTTGAAACATTTTTATTCATAAAAATAAATCATGAGAACACACATATCTTTCCCCACACATATAAACTGTGATCATGCAATAACGTTAACTTTACATCGCGATGCTGAGCTACAGTGAAATGATAGAAAAGACATTATCTGTGTTAGCAATTCGCGTCTACCTCTAGACGCGCGTAAACGCGTCTGCGACAGAAGTGTAGCACGGACAAGTGGATCACCGCCGTGAGTATTTTAAAATAAAATTGACTAATCAAACCACGGATCCGTGATAAGTTTTGTGATCCGTCTCGCCACTAGTGTAGTAGCACTATGATCACTTTGAGGGGAGGATAAATTTATCCCCACCGGGAATAAAAATAATTAAACAGAGGCAGGGATACATTGACCAGAAAGGGGGAAATCCCACGCATCCCCCCCGGCAAATCGCACCTTGTTTATATCTACCTCGTCCACAATCCCTCTCCATACACCGGCGAAGCTCTCAAGGCATTTAAAAGCACTGAAGCCTACCTCTACTTTACTTCGGGATGGGTTAATGATCCCAAAATCTATCATCTGGAGATGAAGAAAATGTTCTTGATAACAGGACGGGTAAGTGTTATTAACGTTACTCGAGTAATCGCTGCATTGCTGAACTGAATTGCTAATAATGTCGGTAAAGCACATCTCCTGTATTATTAGTGAGGTTTGGACACCTTTATTTTCAATTCTTATTTATTTGTAAAGCGCTTTTCACAATATCGTTTCAAAGCCGCTTTACAGAAAATGCATGGGTCTACATTACAATTTAGAGGGTCCAAGTTATGCATTTCAGAAATGTTTAAAAATCACGCAGTTATCTATAATCTATTAATCTAAACAATGTATTAATTTAAGGCAGAAACAGTGAGCAGTAGTTTAGCATACTGAAGCAGGTAACAACATCATTCAGCCATACATATAAATTTAGTAATTTTAGTAATACAGTTTAGTAATGTAAAAATAGATAGCTGTCTAGAATGACGTTATACGTGTTCCAACTGTAAACTACATGTTTTAATTTAGCTAGCTAACCTGTAATATGCAATAATAATGTAAAATTAAAAGTAATTTTACTTTTATTAAATTTCCAGGTGAAGCATTCACAAAGCCTCAGTGTAACACCGGTACAGGAAGATGGGACTGTTCTAGTAGGTGTGCAGTGATCCCTCTTTATAGCAGCAATCCATCTCTGACGACGCTCAGGGTTTTTGGGGATATTGTAAAACGTTAATTTCTCATTTCTTTGAGATTTGCTGTTATCGCAGCTTACAGCAGATAGACGGCATGTTTGGATTCGGTCCTACAAATGGCGGCCACACTGCTGTGTGACGTCACGTGAAACCCGTGAATAGTTCAAATGATCTTCAAATGAAATATATATATACACATACACACACTCTGAGGCAATGAATCTGATTGGTTGACGAACGTTCTAAAGTGTGACATTATTTACAGGGGATCGCACGGCTAAAGTAGTTCCAGCAGGTCTTGACCGCATTACAGCTTCATATCACTGCGCCAAATCATTTCAGTTAATTCAAAGATCCTTACAGCCGACAACAGCAAACGAACCAAAACCCACAACAATGTTTTTTCCACAAAATTAAATGTTATTATGTACTGAAAGCACATGCTCGCTCTCTCTCTCTCTCTCTCTCACTCCAGCACACACACATACAGGAGTACGGACACAGAAACACGTTGTCAGCGCTGCTCTGACGATTTTATCAGTAAAATAACTTAGCAACTTAAAAGGTACATGAAATTTCTCACTAGCGAGGTAATAACGGCGCTGTTCTTGAAGCAGATAAACTTACAGTTCCACTATTAGTAAAGTTTAGAGCTGCCAAACACAGACTCAGGTAATTAACATACACTTAATCTCTTTCTCTCTCTCTAATAACGACATTAGTCTGCTATCAGTGGCTCAAGTCTCCGTTGCTGATTCCAAAACGTAATTTTAGAGCCAGAAACGGAGGCATGGGATGAGATGCGCAATAAATTAGTCCTGCACACCAGAGCGTTTTAAGGTTTGATCGTTTATATATATATATATATATATATATATATATATATATATATATATATATATATATATATATATATATATATACATACATATGTATGAGCGGAACAATTGACTTCTGGCTGTTAAATTATTGTAAAATAATGCACACCCAATGTGCATTAATTTTCTAATAATTCAACGGCCTGTCATCAATTATTCCATAATCAATTGTCATAAAATTGTTATATATATATAAATAATATCAGTAATCATTAATACTAATGTCAATGTTTCTAAATATAGCCCATATGTTGTGTGGAGTATATGCATGATTATGCGTAATTTATTCTGAAAAATAAAAACATATTTAAAACACTACTCTTACAGCAGTTACATAGCTATGCTTTCATGTATTCAAGAACCATTACCACACTTGAACAGCATAAAACTCGCACAAGCCCTGTGTAGATTAGCAGCTAATGCTCGTGTGTTTGACAATGGCATTGTTACCTTGGCGGTATCAAACGCGAGCAGCAGCGTCCTGCCGTTAGTGAGGAAGATCTCCATCGCATTATCTCTGAGCTGCCACCAGCGCTTGTGAACCTCCTTTATCTCCTCATACGTCCAGGAGAAGGAGGCCGGTTCCGTCTCTCCATGAGGACTCTGGGGGAAGGACACACTGTGAACCTCTAAAACACACATACGCTTCATAACATCTATTAGCAGTGGGTGGCGGCACCAAAATCTAGTATCGTGGTATGAGCGACTTTATATATCACCGTAAAAGTAATATTTAGTTTTTTAGTTGCTGGAAAAATAATGAATTTTTTTTTAGATCAGTTTTATTTTTTTAGTAAACTAATTGACCCTTCGCTAAGCCCCGCCCTCCTTAGTTACTGTTGCTACGCCTGGCAAGCTTTCGCGCCTGACACGTCTTTTACAGAGTGTATGCAACGGTGTCAGACATTCCCAAGGAGATAATTAGTCATTTTTGGCAAACAGGTGAAATATCTGAGAGAGCGAGACAGAAGGGACTGCAGTATGCATTCGAGGGATATATTCACGACATAATATGCAACCGATTCGAGAATAATTTCATCAAAATTGAAGCTAAAGCCTAACGTTAGTCCCAGAGCTAGCAGCAGCGCCTCACATGCTGACCATTCAAATGGAAAACACACAAATTGAGGAACAGCTATGTTCATGCACAGCAGGGTAAGTGAAATGTGAATATAAATTATAATCCAATAATTATAAATCAAACAGCTTATCATAAATCTAGTGGAATAACACTAACACCGGGAGAGCCGCGATCGGATTGGGGTAACGTAACCTTAAAGTTATTCAGGGGTAGTAAGCCGTCGATTAACAAAATGCTAAAATATATTTTACAGTTTTTCTCAAATGCTAAAACACAAAAGCCAATCCTCTAAACCAAATGACCAGTTGTCTAAACACTTTTACTAAATCTAGCCATCATTTTCCAATATCATAAACACATTTCACATGAAGACACAATTCACAAAACACAATCCTCCGTTCTCATAAATCTTAACACATTTTTCCTTGCTAAAACACAAGTTGCAAAAGAACTCTGCTCATATTCTCAAATGAAAGCTCATGTGATGCAAAATGCTTGCCACAGTCAGCAATATTTGAACACAATGAACACACCTGGCGTCATTCATTACACACAACGACTCAAAATTGAAGACACTTGTTGGTAATGCTGTGACCACATGTATAAAAGCAAGTTCAGAGTGCACAGTTTCCTGAAGATTCCAATCAAACACAATGGATGAAGGCAGAGTCAGGGGAAGAAGAATTCGAGTCAGAGGAGGGAGAAGAGCTGGCCATGGAAGAAGAGGAGCAGGCCAACAAGGGAGAGGAGAAGGTCCTGGAGGGAGAGCAAGACAACCTCGCACCATCATTACGGACGAGATGCGAGCAACAGTCATTGACCATGTCATTGTATTTTTTTTTTAATTGAATTTGAATTTATTGTTAAGAGAAAAACCCCTTGAGATGTAACATCTCGTTTTCGAGGGGACCTCAAAAAAAAAAAAAACTCTTCCTGGATGAGGCTGGCTTCAACCTACAGAAACGAAGGCAAAGAGGCCGTAACATCATTGGCCAAAGAGCCATCACTGAGGTTCCTGGCCAATGGGGGGGTAATATTACTCTTTGTGCGGCCATGGGTTTGGAGGGGCTTGTCCACCGGCGTGCTGTCCTTGGGTCTTACAACACCCAACGTTTCCTCACCTTCCTAGAGGAGCTAAAAGACATCCTCCTGGACAGCCAACAACACCATCCTGGGCCCGCACATCACATTTATGTGATCATTTGGGACAATGTACACAGAACAAACCAAATCAGAGAGTGGTTCACCACCAACAGTAACCACTTTTTACTGTAAACGTCTATCTGCCACCCTACTCCCCTTTCCTGAACCCTCATCGTGGAGATGGAAGGTTTATGACAGACAACCATACACTAGAGATAACCTCCTAAGGGCAATGGAGCTGGCCTGTGTTGACATCCCAGTGAAGGCCTTCCAAGGATGGATTTGCCATTCCAGGGCGTTTTTCCCGCGGTGCCTGGCAAGAGACAATATAGCCTGCGATGTGGATGAGGTGATGTGGCCTGATGCAGCTCAGCGACATGATGCCGCATAGTGATTGTGGTGTGTGTGCGGTGTGAATAAAGTAAGTAAAAAAACTTCACACCCTGATCATGTTTTCAAGAGTACTGTTGTGTGCAATAGATTCTGTTTTTGCATTGAGTTGTGTTACAGTAGTGTACATGCAGAATTTACTATAGATTTATACTCTTGATATAAAACTCACAAATCTAAATGCCTAATCCTCTGCAGAGATCTAAGAAGATTCATTACTGTAAAGTTTTTAAAAATATGCATTGGCAGTTATGAAACAAAGAACCCACAAATTGAGCATTGTGTTTTCAATTGTTTTGCTGTAGTGTGTAATGATGTGTATAGTGTTTACATTTTTGAAAGCTTCGAGCTGCTCTTTTGGTGTGAAAGTTTGAGTTTTGAAGTGAGAAGGTGTGGTTGTGTTTATGTAGCTTTAGAAAAGGGTGTTGTGTTTAGACATTGGGGAACATGGAGGAAACGTTTGTGAAATGTGTTTTAGCATTTGAGAAAAACTGTAAAATATGTCAGTGAGCCTCCATCTTGCCTTTAATCGTCTTATTTTACGTTCAAATAAGCACAACGCTTCGGCATGTTTCCATCGCTCGAAAGCTTGCCAGACCTCCCGCGCGCCTAGTTACGGTCGCTAAACCACGATTGGCCAGTGGCGGTTTTCGGGCGTGGCTTAGCGAAGGGTCAATTCTTATGCACTATTCTTTGATGTTTTGTAGAATAAATATAAAATAAGTGTGTGAATTGGGACACACCTATAAGCTTATTTTATTTCGACTAGTTGCCAAGGTAATATTTCAAATTTTGATTTAATCGAAGTACTAAAATAACTATTAAACTAAATATACTAAATAAACAAAAAAATGTAAACTTAATACAAACTATATAGATATACTTTTTTGTTTTTATAAAAAAACTAATTAAAATGACAACAAAACAACTAAAACTTTAACTAAAATTAATAATAAAATTAGGTCAAGCTACAATAGTGTATCAGTGACACTAAAATAACACTGGTTTAGATATTATATAAAATGATATAATATAATAATATTAATAACATAATAGATTAGTTTAAATAATAAAATAAAGTCTATTTTTGAACGATTTAATAAATGAAATACTTAACAATAATTTTTTGTTTGGAACCTGATGGACAAAAACCAAAAGATCAGATTGTTCATGATAAACATACTTCCAAACGTTTAGAAACAAAAAAAAAAACATACTTGGTTATCTTGTGTCTCAGCAACATTATCCTCCACAAAGTACATCCCAGATTTTCCTGCAGAACACAAAAAACCCAACAGATCATTTTAGCGGCCAACACAAGGATCATGTGATGGAGGTTTTGAACGAGTCTTACCCAGCAACAGCTCTCCGGCCATCTCTCTAGAGGGCGCCACACTTATGCACCTTCTCGTGAACCTACAACAGAAGAGGAAATGTTTTGGGTTTTGAAGCTCTGGCGATGAAACCTCAGTGTGCTTCCTGTGAGGTGAGAGTACCTGATGGGCTCACTGGTGGCCTTGTCCTTCACTATGGATGAAGAGGAGTAAGCCTTGTCCTCAAACAGGAATGCTAGCGGAGCCTTGATGGCATCTGTGACGGGCAAACCACACGCATGAGATCACGTCAGCTGATCAATCATATCACAGCTTTTGGTACATTTGTGTTAGTGTCATATTGATTTGTTCATCTAAAAAACATGCTCGGGTCACATTTCATCCAAAAGTCTGAAAAAGTTTTCATTAATTAATTTACTTATTTATTTATATGCTAATATTCTTATTTACTTATATTTGTTGGTTTTACTTATTAAATTATTTACTTACTAATTTTACTGATATACTTATTTACCGGTAAATATTTATTTACTAACTTAATTCCCAATTTTACTTTAATTTTCTTATTCATTTACGCATTTACTTATACTGGTTTGTTTACTTACTTATTTTACTGATATATTTACTTATTGATTTACTTACTAATTTAGTAAATAAAGTTAATAAATAAAGAAATTGGTATATTTTCTTTATTTATTCCCTTATTAAATTACTTATTTACATATTTATTTATTATATTATTATCTACTTATTTAATTTACTTATTTTACTTACGGTATATAAACATTTTCTTATTTACTAACTAATTTTACTAATACACTTATTTACATATTTATTATTATTATTAACTTATTAATGTACTAATTTAGTTCTCAATTTTATTATAATAAATAAGTATAAATAAACACGTAATTTAATAAGTTAGAATATATTTCTATTTACTAACTTAAAGTCGGCATGAAATCAAAATTGACCCTATTTACTTTGTTAGCGGATATTACTAATCTTGTGGTGAACAATTAATCCGTGCAAGTTAATACACGGAAAAAATTTGTTTGCCGAAGTTATCTTTAATCAAAGTCTGAAAAGTTACTTCCGGGTCTGGAATGGCGTTCTTTTCTGATGACATAGGCTTGACTACTTGGGTTGGTTAATCGCTTAACCACTCCCCTCAAACCGTTACTCTGCTATGGGCGAGAGATGGAGAGGAGGAGCGCTAAAGTAAAACCCTGCCCTCTGTTCAATATTCCCTTTCACTCGGAAATGCGTCACAACACTTGAGAAAAGTCGTTTGCAACTTCCGGTTCACGCGGACTTTAAATGACTTATTTACATATTTATTTATTTATTATTATTACCACCTTATTAATTTACTAACTAATTTAGATCCCTACTTTACTAATATAGTCATTTTCTTATTTATCTATTTATTTACTTATTAAATTTACTTTAAAATTTAAATTGGTAAATCTTGGTAAATCTTTCAAGAACATGTCAAGGTAATTTTTGACCCCATTTGTTTATGCTATGAGTAAATAAACTGTATCATGAAAATACATAAAAAAAACTTTCTAGAATCTAGAAAATCGTATTTCATGAGCTGATGTTGTAAAGTGCTTTCTTCAGCTGCGGTCACCATCGAGTTTGCGGCGGTCTTTGAGCAGATATTTGTTGGGGATGGTCAGGTAGCAGCGCTGGAGGCGTCTCCGCTCGCGGTTGGGTCCCTCGGTGGGATCCAGTTGCCAGGACGTGGGGTAAGAACACTGATCGTACCACACCGCCCTGTTCCCGGGGAAAATAACATCAGACATGAGGATGAGTAAATGTAGCGGTGTAGCGATACCTTCATGTCACGATCCGACACATATCACGATACTGAACTCACGATACTATATTATTGCGATACTCCAAGACATATGATAAAAGGTTAATGTACTGTTGATTAAAATGCTGAATTTGATATTACAGTGTGTGTGTAAATGAATAGTCTTGGACTTGATGCTGGAAACCCAATGACAATAGAGACACCAGAATAACAATATTTATGATTCTGAAGCTGAAAATACAAAATTATTTTAGACGAATATGCTTTTATTCTGTCACTGACTAGATATATTTAAAATAATGTAGGCCACTTTTTACTGGTAACATCAGACATTTGGCATTATCAGAATCCACAAATATTCCCCCATTGCATTATCATAAATTATATTCAACATTATATATAGTATTTTAAAGGTAGGGTAGGTCAGAATTTTCCAAAAAAACTTTTATTCAAATTTGTTTAAACTGTCTTTATATACCAATACATAATTAAAATGCAAGTACTCTAAAAAAAGAGAGTATAAAAAACTGAGTGACTCTAGTGTATTTATTCTTCAATAAACACAGCTCATTAATTCCATTCACTCCCACCTAAAAACGGTGTGCGCGACTGCGCGCACGTGGGCAGAGCCAGTAATAGCGGCGGTAGTCATGGCGACGGAGAGTGACAGGCGCGCAAGCCAATCACTTGTTTCGTCCCGGTAGGAATTAATGAGCTGTGTTTTTTGAAGATTAAATACACTACAGTCACTCAATTTTTATACTCTCTTTTTCAAAGTACTTACATTTTAATTATGTATTGGTATATAAAGACCGTTTAAGCCAATTTGAAAAAAAGTTCTTTAGACAATTCTTACCTACCCAAACTTTAATGTAGTACTACTGACACTAAAACTCTTTAAACTTAAATTTTTTCTCAACCAGTAATTTTTATTTTGGGTGAACTATCCACGACACATATTGTCACTATCCACAATACAAAAGTTAATTTCAGTAATTAAACTTAAAAGGTGAAACTAATATATTATAGACTCATTACATGCAAAGTGAGATATTTCAAGGCTTTATTTTTTATAAATTTGATGATTATGACTTACAGCTTATGAAAACCCCAAATTCAAAATTAGAATATTATGAAAAGGTTTCATAATGCTACATATCCGAATTTCTTTCTTTTACACAGAGTACTTATGGTTTACGGTCCCAGAAAATGATCTCATTGAATGTACCTCAAGCCCGGACAGAGTTTTTCAAAAAGGCTTTCATGTTTTTTGCACCTTCAACTTGGAATGACCTACAGAAAACACTTAAACTACAGTGTCTAGTTTCCTTGAATGATTTTAAACGTTATGTTAAATCGATAGAACATGAGTCCATCCACATGTGCAAATGTTTTAAGTAATGGCACTTTTATTTAATTGAAATGCACTTGAGTAGTCTTTGCCTTTTTTGTGTTTGTTTTGTGATTGTGTGATCTAATTTGTTCTGCTTTGGTCTCTCTTGAAAAAGAGATTCTATATCTCAATGAGACTAACCTGGTTAAAAAAAAAAGAAAAAAAGATTTGATTGTTAAAATCAAAATTATAACAAATAAAGGCTTGAAATATCTCACTCTGCATGTAATGAGTCTATATAATATATTAGTTTCAGCTTTTAAGTTGAATTACTGAAATAAATGAACTTTTGCACCATATTCAAATTTTTACAGGTTCACCTGTATTGTCACTATCCATGATACATACTGTTGCATTTTTGTATTGCGATATATTGTGACGTGATATATTGTTACACCCCTAGTAAATGATAACTAGCGCTGTGTGAGCGATGCTGACCGGTCGTGCGTGAGCTGATGCACGAGCTCCTGCCAGTGCCGGCTGGCGCTCAGGTCAGTCTTGTAAAGGCCTCTGATGTGTTGCATGACCTTCTTGCGCTCCATCCCCTGCCTGAGAGACACGTTCTGAGTGATGTCAGCGGCGATCTTCGAGATGTCCTTCGACTTCGCATCCAGCCTCTGCAACAAGCTGAAACCGAGACCAGAACAGCTCAGAAAAACATTGCTAAGGAGTGCACGCACATGTCTGTGTATTATTTTGAGATGTTGGTAACACTTTACAATAAGGTTCATTAGTTAACTACCTTAGTTAGCATGAGCTAAGAATGAACAATTCTTCATCAGCATTTATTCATCTTAGTTATATTAATTTCAACATTTGTATTTGTTAACATTAGTTAATGCACTAACATGAACAATTAATGAACAGCTGTATTTTTATTAACTAACATTAACAAAGATGAATAAATACAGTAACAAATGTATTGCTCATTGTTAGGTCATGTTAGTAAATGCATTAACTAATGAACCTTTTTGTAAAGTTTCTCTCAGAGCGCTCACCTCCTCTGCGTGTTGGCCAGCTTTTTTTCCCAGGCTCCTTTGCTGGTTCTTGCCTCTGACTCGTATTTCATTTGCTCCTTGATAAGGAATAGAAGTGAAACAGATTTAGCTGAACATTAATAAATGCATACACTTCTTCGGCTAAGCAATTCAGAACTAAATTCTATTTAAAAGTCGCCATTCCACTAGTATTCACAATGCAACGCAAAGATGATTTAGTGAAACTGCAAAAAAAAAAAAAAAAAGTAGGGATGGGACAATATATTGATGCATCGTGAATCGACAAATGGATCGCTTCCAATATGTCCGAATGCATCGCGATTCTGAGCTTAGTTTTTAAAGGAACACTCCACTTTTTTGGGAAATAGGCTCATTTTCCAGCACCTCTAGAGCTAAACAGTTTTACCGTTTCCGAATCCATTCAGCCGATCTCCGTGTCTGGCGGTAGCACTTTTAGCATAGCTTAGCATAGATCATTGAATCTGATTAGACCGTTAGCATCTCTCTCAAAAAAAATGACCAGTGTTTCAATATTTTTTCCATTTAAAACTTGACTCTTCTGTAGTTACATCGTGTAGTAATACCGACAGAAAATTAAAAGTTGTGATTTTCTAGGCCAATATGACTAGGAACTATACTCTCATTCCTGCGTAATAATGAAGGAACTGCTGCCGTACCAGCAGAGCAATGATATTACGCAGCGCCTGAAAATAGTCCCCAGCTCTGTAACTTCCAACGTGCCGGCACTAAGTTAGTAATATCATTGCGCCTGCTTACAAGGGTATTTGCAGTGGGCGGTTTACATTATTCTCACGTCATAAAAGCCTTCTGAGGTGCAAGTACAATTCTCATAATCAGCCAAACGCACAAGCGCTCTTATTCGTTAGCATTTCAGCGCGAGGTTAAAAACTAGCCAAGAGCGCCATCTGCTGTTAAAAACTAATCGATTCGCGATGCATTCGGGAAAAATTGGAATCGATCCACAAATTGCGATGCATCTTTATATTGTCCCAGCCCTAAAAAAATGCTCATGCAACTGGTGCAGTAAACCAGGACTAATCCTCTCATGAGTGTGTTGGGTCATACACACCTCTTTGATGGCCTTCAGGAGGTCCGGTTTGGCCGGAGCGCTGGGTGGGATGCATCGGTGGCCACAGAGCTTCAGCGCTATCATGAAGGTGTTGGCAGCCGCCTGCTCTTCTTTGCTCAGGGCGTCTTTATGATCGTGTAACAGCTCGTACAGATACAGAGCCAGCTTGGGCCCGTGCTAATAACACACACACACACACACACACACACACACACACACACACACACACACACACACACACACACACACACACACACACAGCAATGATTAGAGGGAGCTGTCTTTTACGAGTCACCTCCATTGTAGATAACAGAATCTGCTATTAAAAACCCTTATTGATCAACCACATACACATGTTCAGAGCATTTAAAAAACATATCTTCCATATTCATGATTTTTTTTCAGCCATTAGTGATGAAATCCAAAATTTGCATCAAGGTGGAGTTTAGATTTTTTTTGCAAAATAGCAAAGCTGTGCGAAATCTCACTACTATTTTTGATACAGTAACAATTCAGAACACATATATGTGTATTTGAAAAAATTACATGGGTCACACTTTAGATAAGGGTCCAATTCTCACTATTAACTACGACTTTTGCCTCAATAAACTCCTAATTACTGCTTATAAATAGTTAGTAAGGTAGTTAAGTTTAGGTATTGGGTGGTTTATGGGATGTAGAATATGGTCATGCAGAATAAGGCATTAATATGTGCTTTAGAAGTACTAATAAACTTATTAATATGCATGCTCTAATAAGCAACTAGTTCATAGTGAGAATTGGACCCTAAAACTAAAGTGTTACCATAATATATTTCAACAAGAATAAAGTAATTAAAAGTTAAAAGAACTATTTGGCCATATAAATACTACAATACACATTCAAACAAAGCCTATTTTGAATATAATGTAGTAATTATAATACCTTTAAATTTAATTTAAAAACATAGCCTATATATTGCTAAATCAACAAGACCGTAATGATGAAACAACTCAGAAAACAACTTTAAAATGAAACCATTCATTAAATCGGCTCTATGGTTTGAGAACAATGGACAAAAGTTTGACCCCTAATGCATTTATGCTACGCTCAGAAAAAAATGGTTTTAAATTTATGTGCGTTCAAAATTTAAGGGCTTGCAGAAATATTTAATTTAAATAAAAAATAAACAAAAAAAGACACATTTGTTCCGACTTTTGTAAGCTGTGGCAGTTAATATATTAAAAAAATATTCCCCACCAAAACTGTTGTTGTGGTACATTTCTGTAATGTGTAGTTTCTATCCACAGTTGGACAAAATTAGGTGTTATTTAATCGCTTTACGCAAGAGTTGCAATTCAGATGAGTCTCTGAGGGTTAATGATCTTTTTCTGCCAGTCTACAGTATAATGGAGAAATGAACACAGCACTAGCGAGAGGACGGCACTGCTGCTATGGAAACAGTCTCACGGAGATGTTTCTGTGGGTTATTTACTGCATGTCAGAGGAAACCAGCCCAGTGAAATGTCATTGTCTTCCTCCCAATAGAGGAAGTGTGCATGTGTTTTGTCACACTAATCTGAAAACTGTCAGCAAATAACCAAAGCAAAATGTCACACAGTCGCTGGCCGGCATGTAAAAACAAAAAGCCATTTCGGTCAACATATCTGGTGATGTGTTTATTGGCCTCACCTCGAGGCCGGGACTGAGGCTTTCTCTGAGGATCTCAGAGTAGCTGTGCTCGTGGACGAAGTCTAGCGCCTCCCTCCTGTCCTCCAGAGATACTGCAGGGCTGAGCGTGTGCACCAGCATCCGGCCGATCTGAACCCTGAACGTGTCACGACAGGACCAGAGGATTCGCCTCCACTGCTGGCGAGGGGCGCCGCCACGACCGGTGCTGCCCTGAGGAAGCAAACATCACACTGAGTTAGTCAACACCGGGCCAGTGAGACACAATAGAGAGATATAACACTAACAAACTATGCATTTATCACATGCACACAATGCCATTAGGTATCAAAAAGACCATGTCAATAGATCAGGATTATTTAATTAACTAAAACATTGGTAACGCTTTAGGGTCCAATTCTCACTATTAACTAGTTGCTTATTATCATGCATATTACTAGGATATTGGATGTTTATTAGTACTTATAAAGCACATATTATTCTACGAACATATTCTACATCCCTTAATCCACCCAATACCTAAACTTAACAACTACCTTACTAACTATTTATAAGCAGTAATTAGGAGTTTGAGGCAAAAGTCACAGATAATAATTATTATTATTATTATTATTATTATTATTCCCTAATTATTATTATTATTCCCTAAAAACACATTTCTCTTCAAGTTTAAGTACTAAAATAACAAACTGAAAAAATTATAAAAACTATATTTAAAAAAGACTAAATAAATTACTAAATAAAAATGAACAAAAAAACAACAACAACAAAATTGGTAAAACTTTCAAATTAAATTATACAAATACAATATAATCAACATATTAACAAAAACTATAATAGTACATCAAGGATATTAAAATAACACCGCAATACAATCCTTGTCTCGAGATTTATAGGTACAAGAGTGTTAAAGATGTTTTATTAGTGCTTCTTATGATAGTTGGGAAGTTTTATTCGTTTTCATGGAACATTTCCATTTAAATAAGTGTTCACAAAAATCTCATAAGGATAAAAACATAAATATAAATATAAATATATATATATATATATATATATATACACACACACACACACACACACACACACACACACACACACATTTTACCCCCCCAAAAATAACTACTACTTTTTTTCTTCTTTTTTTTTTTAAATTGACAGCCCTAATCTTAATAAACAGTGATGTATATATCACTGTTTATTAAGATTATGGCTGTCAATTTAAAAAAATAAAAAAAATGTAACAAGTTACACTATACACTGATTGATCACATTAATCATAAATACCGGTAATTAATTAACCAATATTGCTGAGAAAGGCCCCCAAATGAAGATAATTCAAAGATAATGGTGCTGACATCAGTGAAAAGTTGTTGTTTCAAAGGCCAATCTAAAATTTCTTTGGCACAATGTGCACTGACTACCAAAAATATAACCAGTAACAAACAAAAATAGGGTAATTTATTTCATGTTGACTTTTAAGAAACACTGACGTCTGCTGTGAGTGACTCACCAGGCTGATCTTTATGCCCTCCATCATTAGTTTGAGGATGTCTTTGCTGAAGCTCTTGGTGTTGCCCGGCGGGAGCGGGGTGGAGGGCGTCGAGCCGTTCTCCTCAGACGTCTGTTCGCCAGATAACGGCATGGACATCGAATGATCAGGAGACTCAGGAAAGTTCAGGAGGTCAAAGAAATCGTGGTTGACGTCTGGAAAGTAATGACAAATGTATTCAGCCTGCATGGATTGTTTTTAGTTGTCACTAACAAAAAAGTACCATGGTTGGTAATAACGTATTCTTCGAAGTAACTTCCAGAACCATATCAAATGCATTAAAGTGCTTTTCAAGTCAAGCCAATACTGTACAATACAATAATATGATTGTTTCAAAGCAGCTTTACAGAGATAACAGGAAAATATTTTTATTGCATAAAGTTTGTTTCCAGAAGAAAATAGCGTCACAGTCCTGTAAGTAAGTTCAGTGATGTTTCATTTTAGTTGTAAAAAAGTTATTAATTTAGTTTATTTATATATATATATATATATATATATATATATATATATATATATATATATACAGCCGCTCTGGAGAAAATCGTGATGTCATCGTCCAGCTCAGTTCTCATACAGAGAGCCTAAGCCCCGCCCCTCCGCTTTAGTAAAATTAGCTTCAGTAAAGTTAGCTTCAGTAAAGTTAGCTTCAGTAGAGTTAGCTTCAGTAAAGTCAGCTTCAGTAGAGTTAGCTTCAGTAAAGTTAGCTTCAGTAGAGTTAGCTTCAGTAAAGTTAGCTTCAGTAAAGTTAGCTTCAGTAAAGTCAGCTTCAGTAAAGTCAGCTTCAGTAGAGTTAGCTTCAGTAAAGTTAGCTTCAGTAAAGTCAGCTTCAATAGAGTTAGCTTTAGTAAAGTTAGCTTCAGTAAAGTCAGCTTCAGTAAAGTTAGCTTCAGTAAAGTTAGCTTCAGTAAAGTTAGCTTTAGTAAAGTTAGCTTCAGTAAAGTCAGCTTCAGTAGAGTTAGCTTCAGTAAAGTCAGCTTCAGTAAAGTTAGCTTCAGTAAAGTCAGCTTCAGTAAAGTTAGCTTCAGTAAAGTCAGCTTCAGTAAAGTTAGCTACAGTAAAGTCAGCTTCAGTAAAGTTAGCTACAGTAAAGTTAGCTTCAGTAAAGTTAGCTACAGTAAAGTTAGCTTCAGTAAAGTTAGCTTCAGTAAAGTCAGCTTCAGTAAAGTTAGCTACAGTAAAGTTAGCTTCAGTAAAGTTAGCTTCAGTAAAGTTAGCTTCAGTAAAGTTAGCTTCAGTAAAGTCAGCTTCAGTAAAGTTAGCTTCAGTAAAGTTAGCTACAGTAAAGTTAGCTTCAGTAAAGTTAGCTACAGTAAAGTCAGCTTCAGTAAAGTTAGCTACAGTAAAGTTAGCTTCAGTAAAGTTAGCTTCAGTAAAGTTAGCTTCAGTAAAGTTAGCTTCAGTAAAGTCAGCTTCAGTAAAGTTAGCTACAGTAAAGTTAGCTACAGTAAAGTTAGCTTCAGTAAAGTTAGCGTCAGTAAAGTTAGCTTCAGTAAAGTTAGCTTTAGTAAAGTTAGCTTCAGTAAAGTTAGCTTCAGTAAAGTTAGCTTCAGTAAAGTTAGCTTCAGTAAAGTTAGCTTCAGTAAAGTTAGCTTCAGTAAAGTTAGCTTCAGTAGAGTTAGCTTCAGTAAAGTTAGCTTCAGTAAAGTTAGCTTCAGTAAAGTTAGCGTCAGTAAAGATAGCTTCAGTAAAGTTAGCTTCAGTAAAGTTAGCTTCAGTAGAGTTAGCGTCAGTAAAGTTAGCGTCAGTAAAGTTAGCTTCAGTAAAGTTAGCTTCAGTAAAGTTAGCTTCAGTAAAGTTAGCTTCAGTAGAGTTAGCGTCAGTAAAGTTAACGTCAGTAGAGTTAGCTTCAGTAAAGTTAGCTTCAGTAAAGTCAGCTTCAGTAAAGTTAGCTTCAGTAAAGTTAACGTCAGTAAAGTTAGCGTCAGTAAAGTTAGCTTCAAGTAAAGTTAGCATCAGTAAAGTCAGCTTCAGTAAAGTTAGCTTCAGTAAAGTTAGCTTCGTAAAGTTAGCTTCAGTAAAGTTAGCTTCAGTAAAGTTAGCTTCGTAAAGTTAGCTTCAGTAAAGTTAGCTTCAGTAAAGTTAGCTTCATTCATTGAGTGAAAAGGTATGACGTCACATGTGCGCCTTTTGGGTTTGTAGTCTTTGTAATGACGTATTTTCATTTCACAGTCTTATACCTCAACAGTTTTACATCAAACTGAGACTTTCTTGACTTTAAAATGTATCTTTTAAATTGACCAACATCATATGTGTAATTCAGGGCACAATTTAAACGAGGTCAAAATATTTGTTGTCTCTCGCCATTGACTACCATACAATATTTTTCCGAAATAAGCTCCCATGGTGATCAACCGGAAAGGGAGGGACTTAGGCTCTCTATAACAGTGTAAATGCAGGCAGATCAATCATATTGTTGAATATTAAATGTTCAGTGGTTGCGTGAGCTGATGTTTGTCGTCTGTACCTTGATAGATGAGTCTGTTAACGGCCAGAACCACGAGTCTCTGCAGTCGCTGGACCAGCTCCGTCTCGCTGGCTCTGATGGGGTTTTCTTGACTCATTCTGCGCTGCATCATCTCAGTGAGTTCATCACTGGCCACGGAGCGCATTCGCGTCAGCAACGAGTCCGACTGGGCCAGCGTGAACCGCCTCCGACCTGATCAAAACACGCATGTAGTGAACACAACAACAAACTAAGTGTGAAGAGCAGAGGATATTAATATCAATATATCATCACCTCATAAATGCATAGACAGATGCAGGTATTAAAAACAACCTTGATTGATGCTAAGTGGTTAGACAAGGCAGGTTGTCATTTACACCCGACATGTAACATGCATCCTAGCTAGCAAAGTTTAAAACTGGTCTCAATGGCTATATATTGTACGAGTAGGTGAGCCTTAAATGTTTTTAGGATTCATCAGGGTGCATTAGTTTAGATAGTCCAGTTTAAATTGCAAAAAAAATATTATTACAATTTAAAATAAGTGTTTTCTATGTGAATATATTATACAAAGTAATTTATTCCTGTGATTAAAGCTGAATTTTTAGCATCATTAATCCAGTCTTTAGTCACATGATCCTTCAGAAATCATTCGGTAACACTTTACAATAAGGTTCATTAGTTAACTACATTAGTTAGCATGAACTAATAATGAACTGCACTTATACAGCATTTCAACGTTTACTAATACTTTATTAAAATCATGTTAACATTAGTTAATACACTGTGAACTAACATGAACAAACAATGAACAGCTGTATTTTTATTAACAAATACATTAACAAATGTATTAGTCATGGTTAGTTCATATTAACTAATGAACCAATCATTCTAATATTCTGATTTGATGTTCAAGAAACATTTCTGATTATTATAACTGTTGAAAACAGTTGTGCTGCTTATATTTTGGAAACTGATTTTTTCAGGATTCTTTAATAAAAAGAAAAGTTCAAAAGAAAAGCATTTGTTTGAAATAGAATCTTTTGTAACATTATAATTATTGATCATGTCACTTATGATCAATTAAAAGCACCCTTGCTGAATAAAAGTAGATAGATTTCTTTAAAAAATCCTAGATGGATGTTAATGCCAGGTGTAAATGAGAGAGAATGATACACACACAGATAAGTTGCAGAAAACTGACTCTAGACTGTGTGTATTTAGTCTTGGTTCATTCATGTTAAAGCACACACAGGCACCAGTGGTTCGGGACACTGGGCAGATGAGCGGCAGACAAGCTTTAATCAGTTCACTTTCACACGACCAACATCCCTGAGAGAGCCAGGATGTTGTCACCCATCTGTGGGAATGGGGTCGATGGCTACCTGCGTCTGAGGGGAACATGTAGGAGTTTGGTCCGGTTGGGGAAGGGAGTGGGGAATCCTGGGACAAGAAGCTGAACGGGGAGGGAAGAGGGATCAGGCCGTACGAGCAGTAGTGCTGCCGGGGAATACGGGGAATTATGGAGTCTTTCAGCCCCATTGAACCTTGGGAGTGTGAGGGGAGGTGATAACACAACAAAAACACATGAGCAATCAAGCGTGACATCCAGGGCTGATGGTTAAGACAAGATGAATGGAGACGAAACACAAAGGACACAAGGATATGGAAATTAAAGAAACAGTTCACCTAAAAAAAAAAAAGAGCAACATGGATATTCGTCAATATTTACATATATATATATATATATATATTAGGGCTGTCAAAAGATTAATCACGATTAATCACATCCAAAATAAAAGTTTGTGTTTACATATTATATGTGTGTGTACTGTGTAATTATTTATATATATAAAAACACACACAATCATGTATATATTTAAGAAAAATTGGTTATATTTATATATAATATAAATTATATAAATATATATACAGTATATAAATGCAAATATTTCTTAAATATATACATGAATGTGTGTGTATTTATACATAATAATTACACACAGTACACACACATATAATATGCAAACACACACTTTTATTTTGGATGTGATTAATCGTGATTAATATTTTGACAGCCCTATTATATATATATAAACAGGTCTGGAACAGGGTTATTATCGTTAACTAAAACTAAACCATAAAAAAATAATAATAATAATACATTACTTGAAATAAAATAAATGATAACTGAAATAAAGTAATATATATATTTTTTAACTTGTTTTATTTCAGTTACTTGCTAAGGAAACATTTCTAATTTTCATTGATTTTAACTAAAATAAAAACATAATATGATAAATATATAAACATGTAAAAAATAGGAAAAATAAAAAAACACAACTAAATATAAAAACTTGATTCAATAGTTTATTTATAATACTAAAATAACCATGAACAACTGAGTAAGAGTAAACGATGACAAAAGTTTATTTTAGGGTAAACTGTCCCTTTAAATGCAAACCCAAACTATCAAATGAACATGAAAAATAGTTTCTATTTCAGCTACCGAACATTTTCGCCCAAAAAAAAGAAGAAGCTATTTTTGGTTTCAGTCTGAAATCAGTGACCGCAACATACTTTAAATATCGCTTCTCAGATGGCACGTTTTTGACTGTGTTCAGTGTCTAACTTTCATTAGAAATGTTGGTTTCGTCTAAAATCGCTACAACAGTTAAACATGTTAGCTGTGTGGACACTGGACACTATCTGGATTGATAATGATAATTTCTCGATTTTAATCGGTAATTATATGGTTTCTTAAATCTAAAATCTTTTAGTCTATGCTATTTTCTATTGATGCATAATGTGTATAAAGCTCCTCTTAACATCCAATAATCGCAAAAAAGCTTTGTTACTTTTAATATGAAAGTGCCAATAGCTGCTCGCATCAAATTCAAGGCACTGATGTTTGTCTACAAGACAACCACTGACTCAATACACCTAAACTCGCTACTTCAGACTATGCGATCATCTCATCTACTCTTTTCTACTAGTTACAGCACCAAATAAACATCAATGAATACCAGAAGCTATGTTGAAAGATGAAAGATAACTTAAATGTGTATTGCTTAATGCTCAAAGTCTCCCTATGGTGAAAATCCAGTTTGTGTGTCTATGTGGTGTTGTTAAATCTGCTTTAAGACACATCATGTGTAAATTCATAAGTCGACAGCATTGCTGAGTATTTTCTGCTTAAAACTGCAGTGAACCAAAGACAGTCTCAAAAACACGGTTTGAAATCGCTGGTGTTTCTGACGTCACACACTACCTTGTAACCAATCAGATCAACGTGTGATCATCAAGAGAAATGCTTAAATATGTCATTTTGATGATCAAAGATGAGTTTTAAGGGATAAAATGATTGACTACAAGGGGACTTTCAACAACAAAAACAATTTTGTTATTAAAAAGTTAATATAAAAACTTCCTTATGTGCGATTTAAATGTGTGTACAACTCAGTTTTAGCTATTTGAGTGTTGACAATTAAATAAGTTTGACTAATTAATTAATTGATCAATTACTTCGGTCAAGTGCATCCTGAATTTTTGGTTTTTGAACTCTTTCAACTCTAAACTGTCTCACCTGCGATGCTTTTGCGCTTCTGCTGTAGAGCGTGATGTGGCGAGGTGGGGACGTGCACGTAGCTGCCTGATTTCTGAGGGTCCTGATTGGCTGTGGTCTTGATGAAATCAATGGCTGCCTGTATGACGCGGAACTGCAGGGCCAGGGCCATTTCTGAAAGACGAAATTACAACAGAATATGTCCAATTACATTCGAATGACACGTCACATACCGTTTCATTGTCATACAAAAGTATTTGTTGTTTACCCTGTGTGCGCCGAACTTTGCTGGTTTGCATGTATCCCAACAGGGTGATCAGGTCTTCAATGATGCGGAAGTACTGAGAGCCCGAGGAGCTGCAGGAGTGGATGGTGACGGCCACCAACAGCTGCTGAATGTCACACACCACCAGTTTGTAGTCATTCGGAGGAATCCTACAGAGCCAACAACATCAAGTTCACTTACTGTAGTTATTATATACAGGTGAAACTGGAAAAATTTGAATACCGTGCAAAAGTTAATTTATTTCAGTAATTCTATTTAAAAGGTGAAACTACGGTAATATATTTTATAAAACGGTTAGAGCCAATCCTTGATTCTGATTGGTCGATTCCATTTCATTATACACGATAAAACACGGCTATGACCGCTTCACCGAACTGTTCTATGTATCACTACACAACACCCCTAGCAACCGCTCTTAGCAACGCAAACACATGTTTGGTCTCATCGATATTGAAGCTATAGTAAGCGAGTGTACCTGCACTTACAGTAGATATAGTATTTTCCTTCAGGTAAGTCCTATATATTCATAATTTAAAAAATCCGTTTGAATGTCCACTGCGATATCTTGTCCTTTTAACAGTTAAGGGTTTCCCGTGCCTATAGTCATCTGTCAGTTGCGTCTTCCTTCTCCGTGATGATCACAAGTTTGAGTCCTTTCAATGTAAAACTCTTCTCTACTGACAGACTCACTCATAAAGACAGTCTTTGCCTCCATCTAATGGCGAAATAATGTATGTAACTTCTGTTGCTGTTCAGGGACTATTTTTTCCAGCGGAAGGAAGGCTTTTAGTGATTTTACTTCATGAAAGTTGCATAGATGCATATTTTTCGGCTTTAATTGTTGTATTGTGTGGTAACCATTTTATAAAAGCAATAAGGTACTCGAGGCAAGTGCTGTATCGTGAATAAGTCACGGCTGAAGGGCGTTGTTAGGCTTCAAATAGGCTACAACTAAAGGTTTGAAATATCTCACTTTGCATGTAATGAGTCTGGATTTAAAAAAAGTGCACAGGAAACAAAAAGCTTGAAAAAAATGATATACGACACCACCAAATCACAGAGATGCCGATTCGCACGGGACTAATATTACCACAGGACTTTGGTGAAATATGGGAGGTCATTTGCGGGGGAATTTTTACTTTACAAATCACAGACATGACCGATTCACACGGGATTAAGATCACATACAACCTCCACAATTATTACAAATGACTAGAGGCCACACCAGGTAATACTAATCCCGTGCGAATAGGGCTTAAGGCACATTACCCGTTCTCCAGGCCGTTGAGGGTGGAGAGTGTGTTGAAGAGCACGTAGAGTAAGCCGTGGTCCAGTAAGATGTCGGCCAGCTTCGGGCAGGCGTTGAGGAGCTGCAGGAGAAGACACAGGCTGTTGTGCACCAGCGAGTTCTCATACAGAGAGTTCTCCAGCAGACCCAGCACTGGGATGATGCAACGCTTCCTGAACGGGGAGATGTTCTCCATGTCTTCCAGATCCAGACTGTGAGAAGAGAGGATTGTGGTTATTGACAAGGGCAATGTTGGGTAAAGGTTCATTTAGAAATCATGCAGGAGTTTCTTGAATGCGTTTCCTGCCACATATTCCTTGCAGAAAAAAACAAAACAAAATTATATATAATTATCTAGATTTTTTAGTATCATTCATATATTATAGTATTTATTCATATTTTTTATGTCTTTTTTAATTTAGCTTTTATTTTAATTTTAGGTAATGTTTTTTTTTAATAGGTCTATTTAGTTTTTAATAATTTTCATTTCAGTTATAATTACAGCCATTTTAGATCTTTAACTTAAACTCTTTTTTAAAGTTTAAAGTTTTTTTTATTTCTTTAAACAAATTAAAAAATATATATTTAGTTTTAGTTAATGACAACATTTTAATAACAATATATTATAATATAGTTTTATAATATTTTTAATAAAATAAATATATTTCTGTTTCATTTTTACAGTAAAATAAATAAATAAAACATTTATAGCCAACACATGGCAACTAACTAAAATAAAATAAGTAAAATTTTGTTATATCTCTATTTCGATCAATATTTATTTTATTTCTTTGAACTTAAAGGATAATAAAAAATAATACAAAAATAAAAAAATTGTTTATGACAACATAAACATAATACATATGAATATCGTCTATAATTTTATACTCTGGAGCTAAATTTTCAAATATGCTAATGATCCCACAAACCCCTCTTAAGAGGCATTCACCACTGATGGTCATGTGGTCAGTTCTGGACTGTTCGCACACACTCACTCTTCCTCGAGCCCCACCGGTCGACCGAACAGCATCTCGAGGAAACACTCCAGCAGACCATGTGACCCCTGGTGCAGGAACAGCTGATTGGCCAGCAGGGAGAACCCATGGTTCTTCAGGAACTTCTCCTTCTGCTCTTTCTGAGCGCGGGTGAAGTAGGCGTCCAGGAGCTGCAGGAATAAATGTGAATGTTTGTTTATCAGTGCATGTATGAGATAAGACATAAAAATAAAAGGTACCACTTTACAATTAAGTGTCATTAGTTAACATTAGTTAATGCATTTACTAACATGAACTAACATGAACATAAGTTGGCTTGAGAAACCTGGACCAGAGAGTTTGGAAAAGTTTAAAGTAGTTTAAAGTTTGATAGATAGATAGATAGATAGATAGATAGATAGATAGATAGATAGATAGATAGATAGATAGATAGATAGATAGATAGATAGATAGATAGATAGATAGATAGATAAGCTAAAGCCGGACGGACCTTCATGACGCCCTGCTGTATGAGAGGAGAAGAGTGGTTGACGAGGACGAGAAGAGCCTCGGGCTGGATCAGTTTGTCCATCACCTCCTCCAACTGGACGTCCGGCAGCAGAAGCAGAACTCCTCTCAGCAGATCATACAGACCGCAGCAGATCAGCACCAGACAGTCTTCTGCACTGGACCTGACACAATCAGAAAACACATATCGTCAGAGAAACGTCAAAACCTCGGCTGGGACTCAGAGCCTAACCAAAAATATGCACTGTGGATTGGATCTCGGAATTAAAAGTTGTTAAAGTCCCCCTGTAGTCAATCATTTTATCCCTTAAAATCACCTTTGATCATTAAAATTACATATTAAAAAAAAAAAAAAATCCAAAAAAATAATTCATAGCTTAAAATAGCTTGAATGTAACTCGACACCCTTGCCTCATTTAGTATACGCGGTTCTATGAATATGCAAATGAGCCCCGCCTCCACTCACTCAGATCCACTGGTTGACGATCACACGTTGATCTGATTGGTTACAAGGTAGTGTGTGACGTCAGAAACACCAGCGATTTCAAACCGTGTTTTTGAGACTGTCTTTGGTTCACTGCAGTTTTAAGCAGAAAATACTCAGCAATGCTGTCGACTTATGAACTTACACATGGTGTGTTAAAGCATACTAAAAACACCATATAGACATATAAACAACATTAAAATCTTGATTTTCATAACAGGGGGACTTTAATACATTTAATGAGTTGACCTGATTATAGATGGGATATGCGTTTAGCACAGAAACAGCGAAGACGAAGACAGGAAGCAATTACCCAGAAACTGTTGACTGAAAACGTTTTATTTTTAGCGCATTAAAGAGATGATGCAACTTATAAATCTAGGCTGATATTACAAGTCATTCATCTCCAAAACTGAGTGGCATAAATTAGCATAATTAAAGAGCATTATTCAATCATCACGTGTAATTTAAAAGCACTCCCTGGATATATCACGCACCTCTAGAAGAACTAATATATGTGTTTTACTCCCTCCCTAGTTCAGTAGTAAGCACACTACCTAGGGACTACCATTTCTGGGGCTGTCTTATTGTAAAAAAAAAAAAAAAAAAATCTTACTGGATACATTTACATACAAAAAAAAAAGCATACCGTACTTGTTTAAAACCATCTTGCTATGCACTTTACATTTTTATTAGGGTTTTAAGCATTTACCTGTACATTTATGCATTTGGCAGATGCTTTTATCTTAAGTTATACATTTAATCAGTTCATGCATTCCCTGGGAATCAAACCCATAACCTTGGCGTTGCCTGCGCCATGCTCTACTGTTTGAGTTACGGAAATTCATACATAAAGAGACGTTTATAAATGGTTTTAAGTGACCGATCATGATTTTAGGTACCGGTATCTGTTATATAAATCATATTATCAAGGGAATTAATTTGTGAGGCATATTTGAATGATCAAAAAAGTGTGCGGTGGGTTACAAATTTAATCAGGATCTCGTCACAAGCATCATACGGCCTTTCCGGAAATGCCAGTAATGGAAGATTTTTGGCTAACAGGGTCATTATTGTTCACTAAAACTAAAAACATAAATAAAAAAACAAAAAACATTTTCATTACTTGAAATAAAATAAATGCTAACTGATATAAAATAGAATATAAAGAGGGCAAAATTTTTCATTTAGTTTAAATTGAAATACTGAAATAACTAAAACTAAAACAAATAAATAAAAATAAAAACTATATAGACATATTTTTAATTAATAATAATACAAACGTAAGAAAATATATTTTTTTATCTAAATATCAAAAATATTTGTATGAAAAATATTTCAGATGACTTTGCTCCTACAGTTTACAGTGTGCCACATGTTGATTGATCATAAATCCTAATTACATTATGTGATATTCACACTGACTTATTTACTAAAAGGCTCAGTTAAATGAGTTAAATCAGTTAAAGTCAGCATGTAGTGAAAATTCACCATTTATTTACTAAATGCATGTTATAAATCTTATTGTGAACAATTCATCCATCAATGTTTCTTAAAAAAATTAACTCATAATGTTTAATAATATCTGAATTATTCAGTCTGCTAAAACCCCGCCTCTGCAAGCTTGTGTGCCCACACCTCAACATCCAATGTAACAACTGAAGCACAGAACCAGCCCTGCACTTTTTCTTTTCCAATAATCCATTACACTCCGCCACAATACAAAACAAAGGATCTGCCGCTACTTCCGTTTCATCACTGCTGGCCACAAAAAAAGAAACACGAAAAACACAGAAAACGCATCTAAATAGGAGAGAGCTTTGAGATTGACTGTATAAATAGATTTGACAAGAAATCTGAGGTATCACTGCAGAAAGCTGCAATTCACAGAAACAACTGGATCCAGGCAGAGAAAGGGGGATATGCATTTCAATATCCATGGATCACTGGATCTTTGAAACACTATATCGAGTCCAACCATTAGTTTAAACTGATAATCGTTTGTTTTACTGGTGTTTTCGCAGTTTCCTCTATTCAATCCAGTCACACAGCAGCTCTCAAAAAATCAAGCCCGACCCTACCCGAGCCCGTTGTGTCCGAGCCCGGCCCGACACATTAACTGTAATTATGAGCCCGAGTCCGATTTAAACCCGACCATTTGTTTGATACGTGGGCCGTTATAACTGACGTTCTCACATACAATTCCGAGTTGTACAAGGACGAAGCATGTAAACTGCGTTGTTTGTTTATTCAGAATGGAATGGATCACAAGTGGATCCGAATGAAGAAATGTAAAAAAAACGTGAACGTGAACAATGATGAACACAGAAAATGAACAAGAATGAACTTTGGACCTGCTACTCTAATATAATTCAACAAGGTTTTAGAATATAGAATATTTTTTAAGCAAAATTGCATCCACAGTTGCTGGTTTCAGAGCGGTCCTCCTCTGCTCTCTCTCGTTCGGCGCTGCTGTCATAGGCGAGCAGCGCACACACAATGCACTCGACAAAGCAAACACATATGTTGTCACTGCCCACGACTTGTTTAAATGGTTCCATACCTCCGACTTTCCACCAAACTTGCTCAAAGTTAATTCTCCTGTTTTTATCTATTTTTATTTACATCTTCAAGCTTGCACTTGAGATACACAATACAGCACAGCAGTCCCCGGTGTGATGCGTGCGAGTGAAGGAGACGCTACGCATGACGTGCTTTTATCAAGGGCCCGGCCCGACGCGGCCCGAGGATAGTGGCGGGAAATATCGGCCCGACCCGCGCGGGTCAAGTTCGGGCTCGGGCAGAGAATCTAAGCTCTAGAATGCGGCTTAACCAATCAGAATCAAGGACCGGAACTATCCGTTTTATAGACCTTATGCGCCAGAGAATATTGTCTTTGAACTTCCGGTTTTGCGGTCGCTCTGTATATCTCTATGGCATCGCTGTCCAGGAGTAATTCGCTTTTGAAGTGGGTTTACTTAATGTAAAGTTAACGAAAGTTATCATGAGGATTGTAATGTTTAAAGCAGATGTCTTAACATATGTCAGTAGACCGGGAAGATTTTATTCATAAATAATTCATTCATAAATACGCAAGATTGCTGTGAAAATACAGACAGGAAGACAAAAGACAACGAGCGCAGCGCTGAAAAGGGGCGGGGCTACATAACGTCTATAAGTGTCCCTCTATTTAACAGTATAAAGTAATACCTGTCATTAATGGAGTCCGCCTTGCTGTGTCTGTCATAACCGGGTGAGTATGTGTAGCTTTCCCAGTCGTCCGGGGGGGCGGCGCGGTCAGTCACGGTGGGCCAGCGAGCGATAGTCAGAGAGCCGTTCTGTGCGGGAAACGCCAAGCCAAGACTGGCCAGGTTACTGTGGCTCCTCTGGAAGGACTGGATTCCCTTTAGGCTGTCGGGTCGGCGTGGCGCTTCCTCGCTGGTCCAATCGAAATGGTCCTCTGAGTCCACCGGGCTTTCGGCTGGCCCATCATGCTCCTCTTCTACACTAATAGAAGGCGTTCGGTTTCCCACGCTGCTTCCCTCCTCATCAACACCCGCAATCTGAGAATCACAAATGGTCTTTGCAGACTCGCAGCTGCTGAGAAGCTGCTCATCTACGCCCCGCTTCAGGGTCTCTGTGCTGCCCAGGGCATGCTGGGTAATAAGGGACGTCCCATCTTCAGGCTCGGTGGTCCCGGTCACGCTCCCGTGAGCCAGACGGGGCGTCAGGGCTGAGGAAGCGTGAGGAGACAGCTGTGTGTTAGGAGGCCGAAGAGACAGATCTTCATCTCCATGATCGGGGGAGGAAGTGTGGTGAACTGTGGGACAAAAAAACATAATTTAGTCATTTATATAGCGCTTTTACCAATATAGATTGTTTTAAAGGTGCAGTGTGTGACAATCCAACAGTTGCAATTTGCTATATATTATATATTGCCACAGGTATACTGTATGTATGCTGTAAAATATTACACAGATGTATACAAAGTTAGATATATAGTATTTACTTGATCTGCATAAATAGAGTACAGTCACGTTGGGCAATATATGAAGACTTCAGATGCAAAAGCCTTAAGTGCCACCTGAAAATTTCTTCTAGAATGATCATTTTTATCAAGCTTGTATGTTTATGTTCAGTTCACTTTAATGGCAATGCAAATTACCTATTAATTTTCATTTAAGTGAAATTACTGAACTTAAATAGACAAGCTCATTTTAGAAGAAAATTTCAAATGGCACTTATTAGAGGCTTTTGCATCTGAAGTCTTCAAATACTGCATAGCAAATCTCAACAGCATGATTGCTTGCATCGCCATAAATTGTAAACTATAATATCATCCAGCTCTAATCTGCTAAATGCAACTATAAGGCATGAAGATATTAAGATTTTTATAAACATTAACATCATAATTTTCTTTAAATCTGTTTTGAAACAATGTTTTCTTATGAAAATGCAATAAAAAAATGTTTGACTTTGACTTGACAGAGGCAGGTTTGCGCTGTAATTGACTTTGTATTTGTCATGCGTTTCAAACTTTATAAGCAGTGCCAAACAGCCAGATAGGGACAATTTTAGTTGAATAATGCTTGTGAAGTGCGACAAAATGAGTGAATGGAGTGGCAATTTTTCAGATTTTGACCTTCTCATGAATAACTGCATTAATGCTTATTAGTCTGCTGGTTTAATGTGTCTGGAGGAGGCGCTGACCTCTGGGCTTGGGGGAAGTGGGCGGCAGTGATGCGTTCCCATCGGAGGGCATTTCGGTGAAGACTGTGGGAGAGAGTGAAACCACTGAGCTGCAGGCGGACTTCCCTCCACTGCTCGAGTGTCGCAGGAACATCATGGACTGAACCTTCTCCTGGTACATCTTACCATCTGATGCCACAAGAAGAAAACATGCATGAACTACAATGTTCTCGTTTATTGGGGTTTCTACACTGGAAGCGCAACACCTCAGAATGATTACTGATACGAATGAGCTGTAAGACTGTTAGATTACAGCCAAAATTAAATTAAAATAAGAACAGTATATATATATATATATGGTTAGAAACAACATCTGATTTAAATTAGAACGCCAGACATGATGTTTCTGGTGTCTGGCCTTCTTTTATATAATGTTTATTTTATATATATATATATATATATATTGGTATTCAATATTTGTATACAAACACTTAAATTACACACAAGTAAGTTATAATAATAATAAAGTTATAATACTCACATAATTATATTTATACTCCAAATCGTTTTGTGACATATAAACATTTGAATGTTAGCTAACTAATGAGTTTATGGTCACTGAATGGCTTTTCTGAGGTAAATGTAACATTACGTAACAAATGTATATATATATATATACATATAATATATATATAAATGCAATCACGAAGTGGTTCGGACATGATGCAATGGATGCTTCCAACTTAGACAGCTTTACTGATTATAATGGAACATCTTACTTTTTAGTTTTAGTTAATCACTTGCATTTAGTTAAGTCACTTGTATCCCACACGTTGACATGGTGTAAGTTTTGTTTAATAACAATTTTCAGACAAAGTAAAATTAAGGTTAAAGGGGTGACCCAAAAATTATATTTCTGCCATCATTTTCTCATCTTCTGTGAATCCCAAAGCCAGAAGCAGCTTGAGCATTTGGCTAATTATCGTCTTTTGTTTTTGAGTTTTTGAGTCATAAGGCATGATGGTAAGTAAATGTAAACAGAATGATCCTCTTTAGTGCACTTTTCCTTTAATGAGTAAGACTCCATCAGATACGTTTTTCACAATGTTTGCTTACCGATGTGCAGAGAGAAGTAGAAGCTGGTGGGTGTGTGGCACACGTAAGTGTTGGTGGGGGGGTGAACGGCCAACAGAAAGTTATAGACCAGCCGCAGCAGGTCCAGGTCTGGAGGCGAACCCAAAACCTCCTGGATGATTTTGACAAACGAGAGGCAGACTTCCTGTGGGATGGAGGTCAGGTACTCATCCCGATGCTCCTATGAGAACAATCATGATGATGTTACAAAACAACCCACATACTGAAATGTGATTGGTCTTTTTTCTCGTATCAATTGACCGTTCGCAAAGACCCGCCACCCTTGGTTACTGTTGCTATGTCCGACAAGCTACACCGCTCTCATGCCACACCATGTTCTCACGCAGTAAAAAATACATTGTGGAGCAGGGAGCACACTGAACACACACTGACAGACACAGACCAGGTTACTTTTCGGTTACTTTTGATATTAAACAAAGTCTCAACTTTCAAATTTGCTCATTTTTTAAAAGAAATTTAAACAATAAATACAATTTTGTGGCTCTTTAATGTGTGTGTCAGATCGCTGTCGCCTCAGTTAAAGCTGCTTGTGAACCGATCATCTCTTCCTTCTAGTTCATTTATAGCATCAAATAAACATGAATGAACATCAGAAGGAATGTTGTTTTACCGCGGAAAGACGTCAGTACACTCCGCTTCTCAAGTTCAAATCCTCCCATGTTAATCTACTAACTCTCCTGACTGCTTTGTCCGACAAAATGGCGGATGGCGAAGTATGATTGGTCAGATCAGCTGTCAATCAAGCTCTCTGCGAAGGGTCAATTGCATACTGGAAAGCGATTGGTTGTTTGTATAATGATATTTCACCATAGGTTGATTTTAATGATGCACCAAAATTAATTTGTACAGAAACACTGCTCAAGTTTCCATTTAGCTGAAAATCGAAACTAAAAATAAAGTTTATTTTATAATCAGTTAACTATTCAAATGTAATTACAGTTTTTCTCAGTCGCTTTGGTACATTTCTCGAATCATCCTCGACATTTGCAAAACAGTAAGTGCATTACTCAAAACTATTCGTACAAATAGCAAAACACCATGGATTACCTGCAAAAGCCAGTCTCTTGCTCAAAATCCTTAGTTCATCTCTCAAAAGTAAATATCTGTCAATGAACATGTCAGTGCCATCAGAATGACAAGTCCTTGTGTCATTGTGTACGGATAAGACAGTCAAATTGCTTACTCATGTTGTCAATAGAACAGTGTAGGCCTACTCTGGAGGGATGTTCTGATGTAATGTATGGCTGAAGTTTTGATGACAATTACTGTATTGTAAATTGTAGGTTACACCTTAGCGTGAAAACCCCAGCTTATGAAAACCCGAAATTCAAAAATAGAATATTGTGAAAAGGTTTTTATAACCCATAATCATCAAAATTATAACAAATAAAGGCTTGAAATATCTCACTTTGCATTTAATGAGTCTATATAATATATTAGTTTCACCTTTTAAGTTGAATTACTGAAATTAATCAACTTTTGCACTCATTTTTCAAGTTTCACCTGTACAAACTACACTTACTTGACCTCCATTAACCTCACGTGTCTGTCCGTGTTGTAAACGTCTCACCTGAAGCACCTGGCAGGCGAGTAGGAAGCGATGAACCACCTGGGCCTTTAGAAGCTGCCGAATGTTGAACATCTGCTGTGGATGACGCACTCGGATGAGGATCTCTAAAGCGGCCAACAGAGTCTCCCACACGCCACACTATTAGACACACACACAGCCATTATAATTAGCGCGATATAAAAACAGCCAAAATCTATGGTATGCTCTCATTTAGATGCAAGTGTGAACCTGAGCTTTGGCCCATATCTTCCAGTCCAGCAATATTTCTGAAAGCAGTCTGAGATCTTGCACCACCACAGTGGATTCGGCATCCAGATGAAACTGGCCGTCTTCTCCAATGGTCAGGATCGACCCGCTACAGCAGCCGTCCAACAATGTCTATCACACCACATGCACACAGACATTTGCAAAATCAAAATCCAGTGATACTCTGAGAATATCACAAAACAGTCTCACTGTCAGTCTGCATTAACAGTGTAAACCAGCAGGGTGCGCTGTTGAGTACAACAGTGATCTGGCAATTCATTAAAATAATTTTTACAGCTTTAACTTGTCTTGAAAAAGGCAAACAAGTGACTAAATGGGACCACAGAGGTTTTCTGGGACATTAAACATCACGCCGAATATGTAAGTGCACTAGGTGTTTTCACAGCCTCATGGTGTTTATATATCACTACATTATTCTAATTAAAATCAGTGCAAAATTATTCTAATTCAAACTTTCAGGGAAATTGTTCTTTAAATAAAGACCAAGAGTTGACAAAGCTTAATGCTTGCAACGCTGAAGTTATCCAACCGTATTTAGAGGTTATAATTCATTAAAGTTCAAGATTATGAAAACCATGAGTAAAAATCATAAACTTTTGTTGGCCACAGATTATTTTCTTATGCAATAATTCAAAAGCCAAAAGAAAATCCTATTGGGTTTTTGTCGAGGGAACCAGGGTGAACTTAAGGGGCTTAAAATATATGTCATCACCAAAGAGCTCTATAGTTAAACTATACCTTGATATTTTTTAGGCTTTTTATTATATTTAATATGCATTTGATGTCTTTATTAATTAGAGGAATTTTTTTTTTAACTAACAGCCATCTTTAGGATACTTTATGACCAAATAAGAATAAATAATATATATTATCACAAGTCTTCTTACATGACCAGCAATTTAAACCATTATGAAAATACTTATCTACATCTGATGTGCTAAAACTCACCTTCAGAATGTGGTATCCCACAATGCACTTGGGCTTGATGAGAACCTGGTGAATCATGGAATAACCGTGGTAACACTCCATCTCATGGGTGCGATGCTGATGGTTTTTAACCAGAGACAGAAGAAGCTGCAGCGCCAGAGCTTGAGTTTTCTCACAGTCGCTCAACTCCACCACCTACAATTACAACAACCAATGAAAGAAGAGAGAAAGAGAGGCATTGAGGCAACAAATTAAATGTGAATATATATATATATATATATATATATATATATATAATGTCCAGGGAGCTCAGGGAGTTCAATCAGATGTTTGAAGGTGCTCTTTGGGGTCGGGAATTCAAATAAATATAGAAAAGAGAAAATCCAAGGCACTCTTCTTCAAAATGATTTAAAACGCCTTTATTTTACTGACTATATCATGGTAGAAAATGTAAAAGACATCAGGGAGAAGCAACCCACGCGTAGGGGCGCAAACGGCCTTCTTCAGGGTGTGAAGACAAATAAATGAAATTTGATTCAGATGTTCCTGGTGCTAAAAACACGTCATATAATGAAAGTGAAGCGAGTTGTGAATGTGTTTTCATGTTGACATTCTGGGTCACAGTGTTAAAAAAGCCTGAGCAATCAACGTTCTCAGTGAGATGATTATTAGCGACGGCTGCTCCAAACTAAACGACCTAAATAAACCAGATCCATCTGCACTAAATTCTTTAATGAATATCAGTTATTTGGTATCATACCAAGACTGAGCATCTGTTGCTATTTTAATTAGCACTGCTCTCCTCTATTTGTCTCAATCAGCATGGTTTCACACATTGGGTGTTGTTGATCAACACTTGTGGTTTAAGTAAGGTTAAAAAAAAAAATCTTATAGTTAGGCAATAAACAATATATCTGCAGAGATTTTGCAAATATACAGTGTATAATTTCAAAGCAAAAGTGGTTTTAATGTGATCATGTGGAATATTAAATTAATATACGATTACATTATTGGAATTTCAAATAGTAGCTGATATTTCTATGTGAATATATAGTAAAATGTAATTTATTCCTGTGATCAAAGCTGAATTTTCAGCATCATTACTCCAGTCTTCAGTGTCACATGATCCTTCAGAAATCATGCTGTGTAGAAACTGTGATACATTTTATTTTTCAGGATTCCTTGATGAATAGAAAGTTTAAAAAAGAACTGCATTTATTTGAAATATAATCTTTTGTAAGATTGACACCTTTCACCATGTAATGCATCCTTGCCAGAGTAAAAGTATGAATGTCTTTAATATACAATACTGTAAAGTTTGGGATAAGTACGATTTAGTTTAAAACAAGTAATATTTACTTCTGTGATGGTATTTTAGTTCTCATGAGAGACTGATAGGAAATGAGAGACATAAAAAAATGAGAATGAGAGAAAACAAAGCGAGGCTTTGAGGGTGACGTTCGAGAGACGTCTGAAGGATAATGTGAAGGAACACAGTGTACAATTGAACGTCCTGGGCCAGAACATGCTGACCAAAAATCCAATTTTTGCCCTCTGAGTAAAGAAACAGCGCATTATCAGATTACCGGCAAAAAAATGTGCATGGAATAAGAAGGAAACACAGAAGATCCCTTCACTATAAACTTTGAAGCTTAGCATTCAGATGTACTTCAGCCTCTCGAACTGATTGCTTCAATTAAAACCCAGAGCAAACAGTTACCAGAGCTTTTTGTGAACCAGCACCATCTGGTCAAAATACCTGATCAGTTTGTGTGCAGTAAACAGAAGTGCATAAGAACTCATTCCATTCATTCCTGGTCTCTACTAGCGACATACGCAAACAAACACATACCCGTGCAAACAAGAAGACAAAAGATCCGGTGCCACCGATCTTGTGCAGGGCACTGTGTAGGCCGAGAGCCCTGCAGTGCATCATGGTCTTGAGAAAAGGAGGCTCCAGGATGGGGCTCTGGACCTCTTTGGCGCTGAAGGGCCGCTGGGAAACCACCGCTGGACTTGGCCTGGCCCTTCAGACGGATCACTGGCTCATATATGGTGTACAGAGACGGTGTGCTGGGGGCGTAAACGACAGCTAAACTCTCCTGATAAAAACACAAATACACATGTTGAGATAAAAAGCAGAAGTTCCTCAAGACACTGTTTTTTTTTGTGCAAAAAAAATACTGAGTTTAATGCAGCATGTTGTTGTGAGCATGAGGCAGTGAGATTTGCTTGACTACATTAATAAATAAATAGAAATCGCCCTATATGTTCACGAAAATGTTCCGAGCTTTAAAGGGTTAATGTTTTTCATTTGATTTTGAGGTGATAAATCACTTGGGACATATTATTGAAAGGGTTCATTAGACAAATTTGTACAATACTTTATATTAGCAATATATATTGTCAGAGAATATCTGAAAAAAGAAGCCAATTCATTAGGGGTGTAACGGCACATGCATGCAGTCGCACGACGAATACGTCAAGGTACGTTCACACTACAAGCGACTTTGTCGCTGCAGGTCGCCAGTGGCTGGCGGTTAAGTCGCTAGTGGGCGTTCCCGCTACTGGTTGCCTAGTAATGTTTGTGAGTGACATTCATGGATGTTTCTCCATGTTGTAAACAACAAATCCGTTTCCTTGCCACTACAAACAAACATTTTGGAAGGAAAATTCTAAATATAAATGAATCAGTATAACATGCATAATATTAAAGATGAACGAGAAACTGTGAGTGCTTTTTGCCATCGCGGCTATTTAACTGCAGCAAACGGGCAAATACCGTCTATATGTGTTCACGAAACCAATCAGGCTCTGAGTCAGAACTGTGAACACCACTGTATGCACACGGAGATGCATCACAACTTATAGCACAGTTTCTGACTGCTAAAATTAGCTTCTCGTTCAACTTGCCTCTGTCAGAGAGTGACGGATGATCACGCGCGCTCCACTGACTCCACTCCTATTGGTTGTCGCTCCCGAAAGTCGCTCTTCATTTGCATAAAGTTAAAAAGATCTCAACTTTGTCGCCAGACACGCCCCATTAGGCCGGAAAAAAACGCCCGCTAACCCATTGAAATGAATAGTAACGCGTCACTTTGTCGTTTGTAGTGTGAACGCACCTTCAGTCACAAGCGATCTACACTGACAATGTTTGCTAGTGCTACCAGTAAAAAGCGCAGCAGAAGAAGAAGTGACAATGATCGGTATGTTTACATCTCTTTACCAGTGTTTTAACTGCAGAAAGATATCAACAGCTTGAGAATTAATATCTCACACAGCATTACATTTACCTCAGGCATTTAGTGTCGCCAGCAGGTTAGTTCGCTAGAGAAATTAAGCATTTGATATATGCACTATATTAGCGTATTGGAGTAGAAATTTACTTTATAATTAGATTTAGAAGTTATTGCAAAACTGCCTTATGTGCAATTTACAGTACATGGTTTTTTTTTATTTGAGTGCATCTAAATATAAATAGCAAACTGAATTTAATAATTTGGGCTCTGTTGTTAATTGGTAAACTTTAATATTATAGTAATGTGTAAGGTCTTCCCATTTAGTTTACAGCATTAGCCGAGATCCTTAAGAAAACCATGACTTCAATACTGAGGTACAGTATGTACCAAACCGTCATGTTTGTGTACCGTTACATCCCTACAATTCATCCATGAGAAATGAAGGTTTGTGTTTAAGTGACTCTCTGATAGCAGTAATTACCGTGCATGTAAAGCATTAGCATATGAACACCTGGAACAGCATGTAAAATCACTGCTAATTAAGATGTCAGTGGGTAAAACTGCAAAGAAAAAGCACTTAAGCAAGCAGGAAATTATGTACAAATGGACAAAATCAATGCAACAAGCCGCTGTCAGATACATTTGCATAAAAGCCTTCTGGTGAAGACATTCAAAAAAAAAAAAACATGTATTAATATTCATAGGCTTACAATAAGGGGTGTGATGTCAACGTCTGTATTCCTCATGAGGAGTTCCCGTATCTCCTCACACTGAAGACCCTCCTGAGTCACGTACTTGGACAGTGTCCTCCTGGGGCTTGCCGTACTTGCAGGGCATGATGGAGGTGAGGTCAGGACCGCTGGCGTAAAGGTAAAACGCCTCCGCAGTGTCAATTCTGGAGCCTAAAACAAGCAACAACCAGTTTACTACTTATTTGCTGAACTCCCAGCATGCATTTTGGGCAGGCCAATATCACTGCATATTCATATAATTTATATATAATTTATAAATTAAACGATTAAATATTATTCTGTATGTTATTTCATGAAAACATGCCTGGATTAATTTAATTGTCTAAGTCGTTTTAGAGCAAATACAAAGTTAAAAAAATGCTAACACTTAAGGTTTAAATTGCTAACTGATGTTAACAACATTAGTTAACATGAACTAACAATGAACAAAATAGTTTTTATTAGACTTTATGTTCTAATTTCAACATTTACTAATACATTTTAAACTTAAAAGTTGTATCTATTAGCATTAGTTAATGCACTGTGAACAAACGACGAACAATTTTATTTTTATTATCGGTAACACTTAGGTCAATACAATAAAGTCTATTAGTTAACGTTAATTAATCCATTAACTAACGTTAACCAATAATGAGCAATATCTTTCTTACAGAATTTCTCAGTCTTTGTTCAAATAAAAATACAGCTGTTCATTGTTAGTTCATGTTAGCTCAGGTCTTTTAAATAATCTGAACAAATGCAACTTTATATTTTAGATAATGAATCAGTAAATGTTGAGATTTACTAAGATTAATAAATGCGTTAGGAGTATTTTTCTATTGTTAACCTATGGAGCAAAGTTATGCTAACTAATGAAACCTTATTGTAAAGTGTTTCCCAATTATGTAACATAAAATGTAAAGCATAAACAAAAAATAAAACGTATACTCACTGTTACTCATGTTAGTTAATAAATTATCTAATGTTAACAAATGTGACATTATTGTAAACTGTTTTATTGTAAACTGTAAAAAATTAAATTCTAAGACATGTGAAGCCTAGACTATAAGATACAAGAAAGAAAAATAAGAGAAAGTGTGGTAGATGTGTTTGAAACAGGCGGTGTAAAACAGGCAAATAAACACAGTAAAAACAGTCAGAGGACCATCTTACTGCATTCGAGCTTTTTACAGGTTAGGAACGGCTGGACTTGAGCCATTCATGACCTATTAGTAGCAACAGAATTGCTATTCTGTTAAAAAAAGGCTTGTTGTGTGGAGAGAATGTGGAGAATGTGTGGCTCACGCATGCAAACTACCAGAATCAGGAAGATCCCGCGTTACCAACAACATCAGACTTTCAAAGTGCAAACAAAATAATCTTTGTTATCCTTTTTAGTAGAAGGAAATTCAGCAAAGAGCTCAGTGTAGATATATTTATATATCATTTTGTTAAACAAATTTTACTACATTTAACATTTTTACATTTACTAATAGGCTACATTATTAAAATCAAAGGTTGTATTTGTTAACATTAGTTAATGCACTGTGAACAAACAACGAACAGCTTCATTTTTTATTAACTAACATTACCAAAGATTAATAAATACTAAAACAAATGAATTGCTCATTATTAGCTCATGTTAGTTAATACATGTTAACGAATGAGACATTATTGTAAAGTGTTACCATTTATATTTGATCACAGCTGTACTTCAGTTAACAAAAATTATTTTAACAGTTTTATTTAATCATTTAGTTCATATTCCAAACACTCAACAAGCTTAAAAAATTCAAAATATAATCGCGTTTTAAAGAAGGTCTTTTAGGGCACTGGTTTCATACCATTAAAGAGCATCAGCGTGCCCATATCCCAGCGTGCACTTGGGCTGGACTGCTCCTCTGAGGGTTGCTGACAGTGTCCAAGCATACAGTAAGTCTTATTACTGTCCGATGACAAACTGGACTTCCTAGGCAGAGTGAAATCTAGCGAGACGTCACATTTCCTGAATGTGGCACAAAAAGGGTTGATTAAAACAGTGTAGCTTTTCTGAATCAATGGCTATGTTTACATGCACAACTGTTGTTTCAACTGAACTGAATGAATCTGACGTAGTTTACATGAACGCTAAACATGTGATCGGGTTGATGTGCGCGTTTATATAAATCACAAGCTTCAAATCTGAGTCGTTTTTTGACATGCGCACACTGCACAAATATATACAGTTTCCTGCTGTTTGTGCATAATAACTATTCTCCTACATTGGTTCTTTATTTGTTATAAACAGCAGACTTGATATTTATCCATTTCTGATCATAATTTGGAGACAATGAGCATATGAACCGTTCAAATTTCATTCGGATCGAGCTCAATCGGATCGATTAAGGTTTTTAGATGAAGGCTTTTCAGTCCGATTGAGCCGTCAATCCCATTACTAACGGATTATTTGGTTGCATGTAAACGTAGCCATTGAGAACTGAAGTCTGCATCCCTAAATTACAATTGCAGGGTATATACTGGAATCATGGAGTTAAATTGAATACCTTTTAAGATCTTTTTAAAGACTCTTTCCTTACATTTTAAAGACCCCATTGCTAGATCGGCAACACTTAAGCTCACAATTACTATGTATTGATTGTAAGATAACACAACTAAACAGTCTTAGTTTGTGATAACTCCTTATCAATGCAACAAGGGTGAGAAGGGTGGGAACGAAGCACAAGATAATTAATTGGCAAATTAATACAATTCTTTGGACAAATATATATAATGAAAAGATGATACAAAAATGTAATTGGAAAATGGCATTTAAGACTTTAATACTTTTTAAAGGGCCTTCATTTTCTCTAAAATTGATTTATCAACGTTTAATACTTTTCAAGTAGAGATGCGCGGTTGGCGGTTACAGCCGCGGACTCCGAGGATAAACCGCGGATCGGTTATATTTAAATTAAATTCGGGGCGGGTGGCGGGCGGTTGAACTAATCAAATCAAAAATATATGTATACATTCTTAAATATTGTTATCTGACTATACCTACATCCAAAAAAAGAAAATAGGGGAATGCTATTACATGCGCTTCATGAGGCACACGCGAGCGGTCTCTTGCTCTCTCTCCCTCTCTGCCGTGCACGCGCTACGCGGTTTGGAGCACAGTCTATGTCTCGCGGGCGCGCTCGCTCTAGATTCCGGAGATTTTAACTAATTCGCGGGCATCAGTGAGCCGCTATCAATATGCGGGAGACTCCCGGAACTTCTGGGAGACCTGGGATGTCTGCATTTCTATACTGAAATAATATTGGCATTATCATTATTGATTTTTCATTAGGCTATTTTTTGGTGCCCCCTCAGCTCTTACGCACAGAGCGTGATGCGCATGGTGGGAGCGGCGGCGCTGTCCTATAGTCGTCACCTTACAGTGGTCAAAAGCGTTAGTGCGGATGGATGGCGGATGGATGATGAGTTTTGTGATGCGGTTGCGGATGAAATAATAGCCCATCTGAGCATCTCTATTTTCAAGACCCCGCAGTCACCCTGAATTATCATATTTGGCTGAATTGTCCCTTTAAATCGTCAACAAACCAATTGCAATCAGGGACTCACCTAATGCCGCACACCCAGAGTGTCAGCTGACCGTGAACGCTCTTCCGGCCCTCGGGCTGCTGTGTGTATGTGAGAGCCAAGTGCTGCCACCGGCCAGCGGTCAGCAAACCGTCTCCAGACTCCGCCTGGGCGAGCAGACCCGCCTTCATCTCATCGTTGGGATCAATGCAGGTCCTGATTCACAAATGCAGTCACTTTTTAAGTTTAGCCTTGATGACTCTTAAGACCTGTTAACACCTGGTATTGAGATGCATTTTGGTCGATCGGATCTCAAGTGGACGACGCTATATACAGGTGTAAAGCGTTTTGAGCTTGTCCACTTTCAACCATTTCCAGAGGTAGTTGAAAACACATGCGACCGGATTGCTTTCGTAGTGTTTCGTAGTTCAAACAGCCACAAAAGACGCCTGATCTCTGATTACTGACTTAATGCGTACACATTACGGGAAGAGCGCTAGCCAGACGGGATTTAAACTGTCGGCTAAAGACCCAAGTTTGGTTTGAAGATGAAAAACCCACCAAGCTCAATGTTCTCTCATCATTCCTGATTTCTAAACACACACTCTGTGTTCGGCTGGTCTTGAGGCTGTCAGAGCAGAAACTAAAGCTGCTGCTCTCTGTATGTTTCTCAGTCGTCTTCGGTCATGTTCATATGTAAATTGCACGAGCTTATTTTGTCCATTATATATTTTATAAGATCTGAAAAATATATACATTTACCCGCCCAAGATATCAGGACATTTTATCAGTTCATCCATTCTCATGGTTGCTAGCATCATCCTCTACTGTTTGAGTTCTATTGTATATGTTAAAAAAGTGGCGTTTTATATCAGAATGGAGAAACTGAATGTGAGTTTGAAGTGGATTGTGTAAGATCTACCGGCCTCCCAGAAACACCACTGGCACCCACTTTTTAAGGAGGCTTTTAAAAAAAAATATAGAATTAAAAAAAAAACAGTACAACGTTAAAGTTTTTGTCATGTCACTCACCTGAAGGTAAAGGCTCCGGTGGAGATGTTCACCCACACCTGAAGCATCAGTGCCTTAGAGCCCATGGAGAGGACATGGAGGAGGCATCGGTCTGTCTGCTGGTCCGTGACATGTGCGGGGACCAGGCAGGGACTCCCCCAGAGACGCCTCCTCTTCTGCAACACACAGCAGGACAAAACCAATCAAACGTCTTTTTAGAGTGGGGTGGTGTTGATGTATCAGTGTTGCTATTGTTAAAGGATAATTCCGGTATTTAACACTGAGTGTATTTTGTAGTTTGTTTTGGATGAACAAGAGTGTTGGACAAAGAAATTTTGACAATGGTTCCTGTCTGGACTTTTTGACTATTTTAGAATTGCCCATGACCGCTTTAGGCCTTGTCCACACGAACACGGGTATTTTTATAACCATGACTTTTTTTACGCGGTTCGCCCCGTTCCGTCCCACACGGAAACGCAGTATCAGGTCACTGAAAACCGAACATTTTTGAAAACCCCTGCCAGGGTGAGGATTTTCAGAAACGCCGGTTTGCAGTGTTATCGTGTAGACAGTAAAACCGGAGTTTTTGCCTCGCGACGTCAAAGTGTGCGCCGTTATCCGCTGTGTTTGACGTCAGATTGTGCGCCGCTGACGGCTTCTGATTGGCCAACGTGGCTTTACGGTTAGGGTTATATCGCCGCCTGCTGGTGTGGAATGCTCTTGATGGCGCTTGATAGCGTGTTTTTGCGTTTTCATGTAGACGGAGATTTTTTCAAAAACGCAGGAGGAAAAACTCTGGTTATAAAAATACCCGTGTCCGTGTGGACATGGCCTTAGAATTGGAGTCTATGGCCATGATCAAACATGTCCTTAAAACAACCCTTAACGTTCGTTTTCAAAAACTGTTCAACTCACCACTGTGGTTAGTGGTGTTCGTTGATGATTAAAAACAAATATATCGGCGCAATGTATGATTTCAATCCGTTTACTTTTCTATAGTGGAACTATTTTTTCAGATACCTCACAACCGCGTATAAACTTCCGCTCGATATTTGAGTCTGAAGCGTTGGCACACTCCCGACCACTTGATGGAAAAAACATAAAAGACTACAACCAAATGTAAACAGCCCCCTTTCCGTTTCCGGTAGCGCAGTAATATCAACGAGCAATGAGTCCTCCAACGGAAATCAATGAGATTTTACAAAATGCCAAATAAAACTGATTGATGACAGAAACTGTATTTCGCACAAAACAAATTCAAGCACTTTCAAAGAACAAGTTTATTTTCAAAAACTTTCCAGGGCCTTTATTTTTTTATTTTTTTCAGATTCACAAACTTTCAAGGATTTCAAGGACCCGTGGGAAACCTGAACACTTCAGTATATAGATAATACTTATCTGTGTTATAAGCTTATACAAAGCTAAAAAAGAAAAGAAAAAAAAGATTCTAGAACGATCTTACCCCTTCTTAGGAAGGGCCGTCGTCCTCGTTCCCCGCTCGTACCCACAGCGAGGCGCTGAAGCCACTGGACATGTGAGGCCAGCAGTTCTGGCCCACTAAAGGCAGGTGGAAGGGTGCCGTGTGCCAGGGAGAAGAGCGCAGATGACAAGGCCGGCTCGGGTCTCCTTCAACACGGCCCAGGGGTAACTTACCCCTCAAAAGAGCGTTTACTCCACCCTTACCCACAACCGCCCCATGAGGCCTCATCCCAGGGGAAGAGCTCGAGCCAGGGACCCCCGCGCCAGGGATCATGGGAAAGGACATGAAGTAGATCGGCTCTGTGTCCGAGTTGGCCTCCACAATCTGGAGCACGCCTCTCAACAAGATCTCCCTACAGATGAGGAATGCAAATAAAGATTTTGCGCATTTCACAGCGATACTTCATGGGGGGGCATACAGTAGCTGCCAAGAAAAGAGACTAGATATAGCAGTTGTGCTGTAATAATCAAGAAAACACTAAATATACTATGTAAAATGTTGAATGGGATGCAGATTAGTTTTCCAACAATCGACTAGGTGATTATTGGAATCACTTTTCTAGAGCTTTATATCTAGATTTATTTATTTTTTGGCCTAATTTTAGCAAAGTTTAGAAATGCAACTTCACAGTACGTTTTTTTTTTTTTTTGCATGCTGACATCTTTAAACCTACCGTATATGTGGAAACCACATAAAATGATAAATTAGGGTGTTAAAAGATGTGAGGCAATAGGACAAGAGGTGCTCAGAAGTAAAGGACTGGCAATCACAAATGAAGTTACATAACAAAAAATGTGAACAAAGAGCAAGATAATTATCCAAGAATGGCTGATTCATATCAGCATTGACAAACCAAAGGTTGGCATTACTAAAAGCGTATTCTGCATCAGCTTGTCCACTTGCTGACGCTGTGTTAAAAATAAACCTGTTTACAGGATGCTTGATCACATTGTACATTCACATTGCGTAGTTTCAAAGCTTTTTCTTTTCCATGGAAAAGGGAACTGAAAAGGTTTCGAAACAGAATTATGTATAAATTCAATGTGGCTATGTTGTTCTTCATGCAAAGAAGCTAAAGCTAAAGTCAGCGAATAAAACACTGACACAATGATGAACAAGTAACAATAATATTCACAATAACATATTGTTTTACTGAATAATTAAGTAAACCTAATTTCTTAATTTATATCTTTGTAAAGAAACCTGACGACATCATCTCCTGTCGGCCACCATAACTTCTGTTGGGTGCAATTCACAACCTCACCACTAGATGCCGATAAAAATTACACACTGCACCTTTAAATGCTTGTTTTAAGGTTGCACTTACAGTGGGCGGAGTCTTCTCCAGGAAGAGGCGGGTCAACAGGGCGAGTTCCTCCGCTGTGATACTGTCACTCAACATGGATACGAGCAGCTCCATCAGTATTGTCTGGCACTCTGAAGGGTACAACAGGCCATAGAGCAATTATAAAAATGTTTAGCTAAATGTTAAATTATGATAAAGATTAGCATGATTACGATCAAATATGAATCTAATGAAAAACTATTAAGAATATGCCTGTCAGGAGGGGATATTTGTTGTCAAACCATCAATATATGAGTAAAATATTGCTAGATGTATTCTATATAATGTTCTCACAGGATAAAGCATGAATTGACAACAACATAATCATTTAGTGATATTTCATTGGTTCGCTCGTTGTTGTTGCATGTGTTCATAATTTCTTTGAATGATAGCCTGGACAAAAATGATGTCGGCACAATTTTGCGTGTTTCATTGCATTATTATTACAAATAAAACTCCAAGCAACATGATTACAAAATGTTTAACATGCTTTTTCTTTACTTTTGGCCACTACTGTATTTCACTCATATTATATATATATATATATATATATATATATATATATATATATATATATATATATATATATATGTAGTGTGTCGTCATTGGCCGATGACATAATGGCTTTGATGACATACACCTGGGAAGGGAGGACAAAGCGACTTTAAAGAAAGGAGGTGTGGGACAACCGAGTGAGCTGGGGTGGTGAACGGGTGCGAACGTTTTGGCTGTCTCTCGGGACAATAGGTCCTCCGGAGATGAAGATAACTAGTTAGCTAGCTGCCTTGGAATGAGATAGTTGAGTTGTAGAGGGGGGGAATTAGTTTCACCGATTACCTCAGAATATTGCTCGGGCTGACGCCCACGTGCTAACCGATACTATGAATGCCGTGACACAGACGACGAATGGATTTTATGAATGAACTTTAAGTTCCGCCCCTGGAGAGTAGAGTGACGTCTTCGGTGGGGAAGACGGATTGCTGCTCGCACTGCTCACCCCCGATGGATGGGTCTTCTCGGTTCGCGAGAGGGAAGTGTTTTTAACCTATTTCTATATGAATTGTTTGACTGTGTATGGCGCAACGGTAAGCGGGTTGGAGAGGGAGGCGGGGGAAATTGAGAACGGAGGAAACACGCCTTACGTGTGTTCACTGTGTGCTGTGCAGGCTGGGGTGCTGAGTATTAAACACTGTGTGACGTATCGAGCGTGAAAACTCACTGTGTGTAGGCCTATGAATTGGTGTGCCGTGCGATGTTTTCCCGTGTTCCTTTTCCCTGGCTCCATATCTTACCTGTACCCGTATGAGTTTTAGTCTTCCTGATGTGAAATAAAGTGGAAATTCTCTTTGAAAACTGGCTGGCTGTTCTTTGACCACCGTAGGGCTGTTTTTGGGGTTTATTACACTGGTGGCAGCGGTTGGATCAGCGCTGATTGCGGATCTTATAAACTTCATTGAACTTTTCTTAGCCTACGGTTTGTCAACATGTCAGAACCGCAAGAGGCGGCCAGCGGTAGTAATGCCGTGGCAGGTGTTTTGGTGGGGGAAAGAAATGTTGCGCCTCGTCCTATTTTTATGCCCGAAACATTTACGTGTACAGGGCGTGAGTGGTCTGATTGGGGCAGAACAGTTCGAAATGGCTGCGGAGATTAACGGCTGGGATGATGTATTAAAACTCAAATTTATGTCTTTGCTATTGTCAGGTCGTGCGCGGGATATTTATTGTGGCTTGCCAGATGAGGCGCGGCAAAATTTCAGTCAACTGAAGGTAGCAATGGGTAGATGTTTAGAGCCCTGTGAAAGTACTGATTGGAATCGCGTGAGTTTTTCCTCGCGCAAGAGGCAGCCAAATGAAACCGTGCGCGAGTTTGGAATTGCTTTGAGGCGTTTAATTTCAAAAGCATATCCGTCTGTGGATAATGCCACGAGAGATTTACTGGCTCGAGATCATTTTGTGGCCCACATAGGGTGTGCTGATACGCGTATACATCTGCGTAGTGTGAAACCAGCCACGTTAGAGGGGGCTATTAATCTGGCGTCCCGAACTTGAATTAATTCGGAGTTTGGAACGAAATAGTGCTCTTCCAAATGCAAAAGTTTGTGGTGTGATAAATGATAATGTTGGGCCAGCTAGAGATGTGCAAATGCAGTCTTTAATGGGCATGGTAGAAGGGCTTCGTCAAGAAGTAAAAACTTTGCAGAGTACTGTTAAAATATTACAAGATCAAGTAACAGGGAATTCGGTTGCTCCGCCTAGTCATCAGACTGATTATGCTACAAATAGACGAGAGGCACGGACTTTTAAAACTGATAGTGCACGAACAGACTCACAAAATAGAGATAAGGCTGAAGCTTGTTGGGAATGTGGGTGCACTCGTCATTTTAAGAAAGATTGCCCCATATGTGTCGGGAAACGGGAGGGGGCGGGCCCGGTAGACCAGGAGCCCGGCCCCTCTTTCTGTTGCGTCTATGCTTTGGGGAGTAGGTCAGTCCCAACCAGAAACAGGGGGAGTTTATGTGTTTGGTAAAGTTGGGGGGGTGGAGACCCGCTTATTGGTGGACACAGGGGCACAAGTATCAATCGTACCCAAAACATTTTGGCTGGAGGCAACCGGGGGAGGGAGTGATTTAGTAGAGTATAGGGGTAGATTGAAGGTTGCTAATGGAGACCAAATGGAAGTTATAGGCCGGTGGGAAACCACTTGTCAATTTGATTCTCTGACAGTAGTGGTTGATTTTGTAGTGGCAGATATTAGTCCCGGTGAAGTGTTACTGGGCAGTGATTTTCTAGTCAAATTCGGTGCAAAACTGGATTTGAAAGAATTATGCTGCTATTTGATGGGAAAAAAAATTTCTGTACAATTGCAAACTGACTTTTTAAGCCCCTTCCATGCCAGTGGTAGTTTGTGGGGATACCAGGATACCACCACGTAGCGAAGTGATAATTTTGGGGTCGGTGGAGGGAGCGCCATCAGGAAAAATAATAGGTATGCTGGAGCCTGGCTCTTCTTTGTCCCGCTACTGTGATGTATTAGTGGCACGTGTGGTGTGAGTAGTCACCGCGGGCGTTATGCCAGTTTGTGTTATTAATGTAACCAAGGAAGCTCATACTTTACGTGATGGAATGAAAATTGGGGTGTTGGCTACAAATGTAGAGGTGGGGGGAAGGTGCAGAGGAAGTAGATGAAGGGTGTGACGGTAAGATCGGGTGGTCGGCGGATGCCTTGATTTCCCACTTTGGGTTAGACTCTAGAGGGTTTAATGTAGAGCAAATGCAGGCCATTCGTAAAGTATTAGAGCGTTATAACCAACTTTTTAGTACAGGGGATACTGATTTGGGTAGGACGCATCTTATTCGTCATCAGATTGATACAGGAGTGGGCTAAACCTATTAAAATGGCCCCTCGTCGGGTTTCCGCTTCATTTACAACAGGAAGTGACTGATCACATAAAACAAATGTTAGATAATGGCATTATTCAGCCTTCATGTAGTCCTTGGGCAGCCCCAGTGGTACCAGTTAGAAAAAGAGATGGCACTCTGCGTTTCTGTATCGATTATAGGAAACTAAATGAGGGTGACACAGAAAGATGCCTATCCGCTGCCAAGGATAGACGATGCGTTGGATAGCTTGGCAAACGCGTGTTGGTTTTCAACCCTCGGACCTAGCCAGTGGTTACTGGCAGGTTGAGGTTGACTCGAAAGATAAATCCAAAACGGCTTTTACTACACGTCAAGGTCTTTTTGAATTTAATGTTCTTAGCTTTGGCCTGTGTAACTCCCCTTCCACTTTCCAAAGGTTGATGGATTTGGTTCTGGCAGATCTTCAGTGGACTACGTGCTTAGTATACCTTGATGATATAATTGTTTTTGGTAAAACATTTCAGGAACACCTGGGGCGCTTGGAACAAGTTTTTGGGAGCTTGAATAAGGCCAACTTGAAGGTGAAACCCTCCAAATGCAATTTGTTTGCAAAACAGGTATCCTATTTGGGTCATGTAATTTCAGGCGGAGGGCGTTAAGGCTGATCCCTCTAAGGTGGAGGCGGTGAGGGGGTGGCCGGTCCCTAGAAATCAGACAGAGGTTCGTAGTTTTCTGGGACTGGCCTCTTACTACCGTCGCTTTATGAGGAGTTTTGCGGAGATTGCTAGGCCCTTACATCAATTGACAGAAAAGGGAAGGAAATTTCACTGGGGAGAAGATTGCCAAAGAGCGTTTTTTACACTCAAGTCAGGTCTGATATCAGCCCCAGTTTTGGCTTATCCCGATCCCTTGAAACAATTTATCTTGGATACTGATGCTTCAGATGTTGGGATAGGTGCTGTACTATCCCAGGTAGAGGGGGGGATGGAACGCGTAGTGGCCTATGCAAGTCGAGCCCTGACAAAACAAGAACGCAAGTATGCCACCACAAAAAAGGAATTATTGGGTATGGTGACGTTTATGAAACACTTTAAGCATTACCTTTTGGGGGCAGAGTTTGTGCTGCGTACAGATCACAATTCCTTGCGGTGGTTACATAATTTTCAAGGAATTGAAGGACAGCTGGCCCGTTGGCTAGAACAGCTAGCAAGTTTTCAGTATAGGATCGTTCATAGGCCAGGGAAACAACATGCTAATGCAGATGCTTTATCGAGATTGCCGGGCCTGAGTGTAACTTCGGGTAATGTGTCAGACCAGATTGGGGGTGTGGAGATTGAGGAAAGTTGCCCTGTGAGAGTAGTGCAAGTGGCTAAAACGAATGTAGGGCTACCACCTGGAGAAAGACTGGAAGACGATATGGTTAGGTTGCAGAGGGAGGAATAAGGAGTTGGGGCAATTATTTCAGCTGCTAACTAAGCCATTAAAGGAGTGTGGGGAGGTAAGAAACTATCCGGAGCTGCAGAAATTTGGAAGGGTGTGGGATCAGCTTCAGATACAGGACCAGGTATTGGTGCGAGTCCCTCCACAAAATTCTGATGCCGCTAATAAAGTACAGGTGGTACTTCCAAAGAGTTTGGTTCCAAAAGTGTTAACCCATGTTGCATAATGTGGTTACAGGTGGCCATCTGGGGGTGCAAAAACTTCAAGGAAAAGTTAAAGACCGGTTTTATTGGCCGGGGTGGTTTGCCGATGTGAGGAGGTGGTGTAGGGAGTGTTCTGAGTGTGGCTCACGGAAGCTTCCAGTTCAAACTCCACAGGCCCCGATGTGTCCTTCAGTCATTTCTCGCCCTTATGAACGTGTGGCTCTGGATATTTTGGGCCCACTTCCTGAAACCATTGATAAAAATCGGTATGTTTTAGTGGTGGGAGACTATTTTTCTAAGTGGACGGAAGCTTTTGCTTTACCAAATCAGGAAGCACGATCAGTTGCTAAGGTGTTAGTTGAGGAGTGGGTTTGTCGCTATGGTGTCCCTCGCAGCCTTCATTCTGATCAAGGCAGAAATTTTGAGTCTACTCTTTTTTCAGGAGCTTTGCAGATTATTGGAGATCAATAAGACACGTACGTCCCCCTATCATCCTCAGTCAGATGGGCTTATTGAGCGTTTTAACAGGACTTTGCTTTCGATGCTGTCAATCTTCGTGGATAAGAATCAACAGAATTGGGATTCGTTATTACCTTATGTAATGATGGCGTATCGTAGTAGCGTCCATGCCACTACGGGTTTTACCCCTCATAAAGTGGTGTTTGGGCGGGAAATGGTATTACCAGTGGATATAATGTTGAATGTGAACTTGGAAAAGGCTTTTGAGTCTCCAAGTGAATATGTGCAACATATGGCAGGGATTTTGTCCACGGTTGTTGGGGCAGTACAGCAACATCAGTTACAGGCTTCTTCCCAGCAGAAAAAGTATTTTGATTTTCGGGCTCAAGTACAGTATTATGCAGTGGGAGAACTAGTCTGGGTTCGAAATAAGGCTAGAAAAAAAGGGGTTTGCTTTAAATTGCAGAGATGTTATAAGGGCCCCTTTAAGATAATCGAGCGGTTGTCTGATGTTCTGTATCAGTTACAGTCAGTTGAGGGAGGGGCTACTACGGTTGTTCATTACAATCGGTTAAAACCATATGTTTCTCAATCTGTTTCAGAGAGGCTGGAGGGGAATGACGAGTCGGCGCAATTACCGCGGCAATCGGTTGACCCATCGACCTTTCAACAAGTGCCCCCGGTCATGGCTGATGGACCGCCATCTGCAGAGGGACAGTCTGGCCCGGTGGAACAAGGGAAGGAAACCTTCAACGCGGCTCGTCAGTGCCTTTAGCGGGGTCAAGGTTGGAGTGTAGCCCGGGATCTACAGTTAAGCCTCTACATGATGGAGGTTTTGCGCAGAATATTACAACTTCTGCGGAGAGGGGTCGACCTCCACGACAGAGGAAGTTGCCGGTTTGGACTAAGGATTATCATCTTGACTCGAGGACGAGTCTTCTGGATTAGTGGGGGAGTAGTGTAGTGTGTCGTCATTGGCCGATGACATAATGGCTTTGATGACATACACCTGGGAAGGGAGGACAAAGCGACTTTAAAGAAAGGAGGTGTGGGACAACCGAGTGAGCTGGGGGTGGTGAACGGGGTGAGCGAACGTTTTGGCTGTCTCTCGGGGACAATAGGTCCTCCGGAGATGAAGATAACTAGTTAGCTAGCTGCCCTTGGAATGAGATAGTTGAGTTGTAGAGGGGGGGGAATTAGTTTCACCGATTACCTCAGAATATTGCTCGGCTGACGCCCACGTGCTACCGATACTATGAATGCCGTGACACAGACGACGAATGGATTTTATGAATGAACTTTAAGTTCCGCCCCTGGAGAGTAGAGTGACGTCTTCGGTGGGAAGACGGATTGCTGCTCGCACTGCTCACCCCCGATGGATGGGTCTTCTCGGTTCGCGAGAGGGAAGTGTTTTTAACCTATTTCTATATGAATTGTTTGACTGTGTATGGCGCAACGGTAAGCGGGTTGGAGAGGGAGGCGGGGGAAATTGAGAACGGAGGAAACACGCCTTACGTGTGTTCACTGTGTGCTGTGCAGGCTGGGGTGCTGAGTATTAAACACTGTGTGACGTATCGAGCGTGAAAACTCACTGTGTGTAGGCCTATGAATTGGTGTGCCGTGCGATGTTTCCCGTGTTCCTTTTCCCTGGCTCCATATCTTACCTGTACCCGTATGAGTTTTAGTCTTCCTGATGTGAAATAAAGTGGAAATTCTCTTTGAAAACTGGCTGGCTGTTCTTTGACCACCGTAGGGCTGTTTTTTGGGGTTTATTACATATATATATATATTCCATTATTTTTATTTTATTTATAAATTATTTATATATCCATTAGTATTTGTTGTGCTGCTTTTCATTAATGGTGATTATGATTAATTTTTATGATGAATAATAATATAATATAATATATGATTATTATTATAATTACCATTAATGAACATCATCGATAAAATGTATTTCAGTACACAACTACGCAATATGATTATATAATGTATCTTACAGTGTATCTTTTCCTTTTTTTATTGCTTTTTTATAAACTATGTATGTATATATATATATATAATCTATTATTTGTTCTGCTGCTTTTCATTAATGGTGAATTTTTAATTAATGAACATCATCATTGATAAAAAATGTATTTTAGTAATGACAAACCCATTACAAGAATAATGAGAATTATGATTAAACTCAAAAACATTCAATTAAAAATAAACTCAAAAATGGGGAATTGGGAGAAATATGCATAGTTGAAGTTTGAAAGAAATATACACCTTTATAGGAGGCATCTGATTGGCTGAGAATGTTCTGAAATCCACTGAGAATGGCTTTCACACCACCCTAAAAAGAGATTAAAAAAACGTGATGGATCACATTTCATCATAAATACAGTAAAGATAATTTAATCCAGCTGGTCAGACGTATTCAAACATATCAATATTGCGAGATTTAAAAAAATCATTTTTGACAATGGGATAAAGTAAAAATAAATTAATAAATCCTGTAAAGATTTCTCCAACATAGGCCAAAAAAAAAAAATGCAGCTACAAAGCTAGTTTTTTTTTACAACTCAGATAACAAACAAAATCTCCAATTGCTAAAAGGTTTGCAAAAGGTCATTTTGTTCCTGCTACCTAGGTTCACAGGTGTTGTCTTCAGTTTCAAGTATACTCTTTCAACTAGTTACCTAGAACAAAATCTTTCTAACAACCAAAGGTAAGTTACTTAGTTAGATATAAGCAGAAAGTCTTCTGGAATAAGATACGTCACTGTGTAACATCAATATCTCGCATGCATAAATAAATCAGTTTGGCATCGGATATAAGTCTGACCTGCTGGTAGAGCAGCGCTGCATTGTTGATGTGGCCTTTCACGGCTCCTAACAGGCTCTGCAACACGTGGCCCAAAACCTCCAGGTCTGGCGAGCCACTGGCTAACAGTTGCAGCTCCATTAAGCAGATCTCCGGGAAAAGCAAACGCCCGCGTACGGAGCCCTGAGGCACTCCTGCCATTCCCAACGCGCATTCCCCCAACACGACTCCAGCATCCACCTTTATCCCTGTCACAGCCGGCAAAGACAGAACACTGATTACAAACAATGCAGTAATAATAAAGGAATAATTGGTGGTGCAAGAGTACAAACAGAAGGGCTGAAGAACGAGCACTGTATGCGCTCAGAGCTCTAGCCCAGTAAAGATGAATTAAGCTGACGGAGGGACGCCACGCACTGGAGAACCCGCATGATTTAGCTGTGAACTACCCTGCAGCTCCTACGCAAGCTCTGGGTGCTTTTTATTAATGAAGTTCTGCCTCGAACACACACACACACACACACACACACACACACACACACACACACACACACACACACACACACACACACACACACACACACACAGCACTCCCTCACAGACATTCTCACACACATACATAGACAGATAAACGGACATATATATAGACAGACAGAAAGAACAATAGATAGAAAACATGATAGAATGATTGATAAAGACAGAAAGATTGACAGACAGATCGACATATAGTTAGAGAGATAAGATAGAACGATAGACAGACAGACAGAGACAGACAGACAGATAGAACGACAAGACAGACAGACAGAAAGATAGAACGACAGACAGACAGAAAGACAGACAGATAGACAGACAGACAGATAGATAGAATGACAGATAGATAGAGCGACAGATAGATAGAACGACAGACAGACAGACAGATAGACAGATAGACAGACAGATAGATAGAACGACAGATAGATAGAACGACAGACAGACAGACAGAACGACAGATAGATAGAACGACATAGATAGAACGACGGACGGACAGATAGAAAGACAGACAGACAGACAGAAAGATAGAACGACAGATAGATAGAACGACGGACGGACAGATAGAAAGACAGACAGACAGAAAGATAGAACGACGGACGGACGGATAGAAAGACAGACAGACAGACAGACAGAAAGATAGAACGACAGATAGATAGAACGACAGATAGATAGAACGACAGACAGACAGACAGATAGAAAGAAAGACAGACAGACAGAAAGATAGAATGACAGACAGACAGACAGAACGACAGATAGATAGAACGACAGATAGATAGAACGACAGATAGATAGAACGACAGACAGACAGATAGAAAGACAGACAGACAGACAGAACGACAGATAGATAGAACGACAGATAGATAGATAGAACGACAGACAAACAGACAGACAGACAGAACGACAGATAGATAGAACGACAGACAGACAGATAGATAGAACGACAGACAGACAGAAAGATAGAACGACAGACAGACAGAAAGATAGAACGACAGACAGACAGATAGATAGAACGACAGATAGAATAGAACGACAGACAGACAGATAGAAAGACAGACAGACAGACAGACAGACAGACAGACAGAACGACAGACAGACAGAACGACAGACAAACAGACAGACAGACAGAACGACAGATAGATAGAACGACAGACAGACAGATAGATAGAACGACAGACAGACAGACAGACAGACAGATAGAACGACAGATAGATAGAACGACAGATAGATAGAACGACAGATAGATAGAACGACAGATAGATAGAACGACAGATAGATAGAACGACAGACAGACAGATAGAAAGACAGACAGACAGACAGACAGGACAGATAGATAGAACGACAGACAAACAGACAGACAGACAGATAGATAGAACGACAGATAGATAGATAGAACGACAGACAAACAGACAGAACGACAGATAGATAGAACGACAGACAGACAGATAGATAGAACGACAGACAGACAGAAAGATAGAACGACAGACAGACAGATAGATAGAACGACAGATAGATAGAACGACAGACAGACAGACAGATAGATGGATAGATGGGATAGATGGATAGATAAAACAACCGCAGTGGATAGATAATCAATCAATCAAATCACATTTATTAATATTTAAAATTTAAAAAACGACACACGTTGGCCAAAATGCTTTACATACAGCCTCAACCACATACAATCTAAGATTATAAAACAAAGTATAAAACAATTACAAAAACTAATTACAATCAAATGCAAGAGAGAAGAGTCTTTAAAGGAGATTTAAATGCATCAAGGGTGGCACAAGATCTAACATGGAGGAGTAAACTGGATGGATGGACGGACGGATGGACAGAACGATAAATAGAAGGATGGATAGAAGGATGGATAGATGGATGGACGGACGGATAGAACGATAGATAGAAGGATGGATAGATGGATGGACGGACGGACGGATGGATGGACAGAACGATAGATAGATGGATGGATAGTAGGATGGATGGATGGATGGACGGACGATAGATAGAAGGATGGATGGATGGATGGATAGATAGAACGATAGATAGGATGGATGGATGGATGGATAGATAGAACGATAAATAGAAGGATAGATGGATGGATAGATGGATACACAGAACGATAGATAGAAGGATGGATGGATGGATGGATGGATTGGGTCGATGGGTCTAAAAGGGGTCTTCCTTAATAGCAAATATTTAAAGGAAGCTGAAACCACACTCAGTTGACTTCCACTTTTTCAGAGTCGTCATGATCCGTCTGACTACAAAACTCACACATTTCAAGCTTCGCCTTCAATTCCCTTCTTTATAAATCATATAAACTACCGGCCCTCAAGGGAAGGTGAGTGAACTTACAAAATCATGCATGATCGGTCAAAAGCTGCAGTCACAAGACACAGCTCAACGCGACAGACTTACATCACAGACGGAGGAAACAATGACACCATTCTCAGCGCGAGAGAGCCAACAACAGCACATGTGACTGGAGAACCGGATCACACACCACTGGACCAGACGTTCACTCAGACTACCTGATGCTAACCGCCACAAACCGGCTAACGCATTCCAGATCATCCGCAAACAAATTCCTCCTGCTTTCAGTGACTTTGGACAACTCAGCCTTGCTAACCACAATGCTAATTATATTTCACATTAATTTTAGGAACATAATGAGCATTAAAGCCTTCAAAACTACACATGCACAACACTTTTGGCTCTTGATAATACGTACAATGCACTCCTCTCAAGCTCATTTCTTTCAGTGACTTTGGAGAACTCAGCCTTGCTAACCACAATGCTAATTATTTTTCATTCATTTTAGGAACATTATGAGCCTTAAAGCCTAGAAAACTACACATGCACGACACTTTTGGCTCTGGATAATACGTACATACACACTTCTCAAGCTCATTCACATTTTACAGTCAGATACGCTTTCAGTGACTATGGACAACTCAGTTTTGCTAACTACAATGCTAATTATTTTTCATTCATTTTAGGAACGTAATGAGCATTAAAGCCTTCAAAACTACACATGCACGACACTTTTGGCTCTTGATAATACGTACATGCACACTTCTCAAGCTCATTTACATTTTACAGTCAAATACAAGTGACAATCTTGTCAGTTTGACACAGTAGCAGCACAATGCATGCATGTATGAAGTTAGAAGAAGTTATGATGTTAGTACCTTCCTCCTGACGGGTGGAGTCCTCAGGGTTACTCTCACTGTCTGCGTCATAGCCTTCCCTCTTCACCCAAGGGTGCAGCGCCGCTCACCTGAGCCTCATCCACCTCTTCAGAGAGATCTCCAGCTGGAGGAGCCGGCTCACAGCTGACCGGAGGCTTCTGAGCAAGAGATAATAGAAGAAATATATATATTCATTAAGAAACAACTCAAATAGATTCAACATTATTCCTAAATATAAACGGTGACACTTTACAATACGGTCTCATTGGTTAACATGAACTAACAATGAGCAATACATGTTACAGTATTTATTAATCTTGTTCATGTTAGTTAATAAAACTCCAGCTGTTTGTTGATTGTTCATGTTAGTTCACAGTGCATTTACTAATGTTACAAATACAACTTTTGATTTTACTAAATGTATTAGTAATTTTGAAATTAACATTAATTAACATTAATAAATGCTGTAGAAGTATTGTTCATTATTAGTTCATGTTAACTATACAGGTGAAACTCGGGTGAAAAATTCAGCTAATGCTAAACACAGCTTATGAAAACCCCCAAATTCAAGATTAGAATAAGCCATAATCATCAAAATTATAACAAATAAAGGCTTGAAATATCTCACTTTGCATGTAATGAGTCTATATAATATATTAGTTTCACCTTTTAAGTTGAATTATTGAAATAAATGAACTCTTGCACCATATTATAATTGTTTGAGTTTCACCTGTGTATGTATATATATGGGCTATGAAACGATTAATCACATACAAATAAAAGTTTGTGTTTACATAATAAATGTGTGTGTACTGTGTATAATTATTTGATATATATATATATATACATACACACACACGCTTGTATATATTTAAGAAATATGTGCATGTATTAATCGTTTACAGCCCTAATCTATATATTTATATAAATATATATATATATAAAATAATATGATTATAAAAAAAAAATTATAATCAATAGGTGGCGCCAAATTTAGGCATCACCTACAGTAGTTAACCAAATACATGTGCCATTATCAGGTAATTGTTTTGTGTGCACATTCAAAACCTGTGCTGAGATACTGCCTGTGTTCTCTTCATTAGCACTTTCATTATGGTTTTCCTGAAGCACTGTGTAAAATAGATGACAGAAAAACTGGTGACGATTTTTAACGAGTCCATTTTTTTTTGAAGATTGTACAAACCTCTGTATGAGCAGTGAAACATTGTTCGCAAATCTGTTCAAAACACTGCATCGCAATGATACCTAGCATGTACGTGTCATCCTAATACCTCAAACCACTGCAGTTTGTTTTAAAACTTTAACATTTGGTAACTTTAGGCAATTAGAAGGACACTCTCTGGTAGGTAAAAAAAAAGAAAAGAAAAAGAAAAAAAGAAGTACTTTGTGTTCAAGCGTCAAAGTCGGTCAGAAAAGGCCAAAATCACTCTCTCTTACACACACACCACCGTACCCACTTCTAAATTTTAATGCTTTCAATTCCCCATAGTGCAACTTCAAATATAAGAAGTTTAAAATACAGTAGTAAAACAGATTAAAGCAAATCCGGCTGCGCAGCAAACTCTTACCTTCTAGAAAATGAGCCCTTTTCAGAATAAAGTAATAAAAGTAAACACTCCTTATAACATTGCTTCTGGTGCTGTCTTTGTTAGAGAGACAAAGTTAGTGATTTCAGAAAGCTGGTTTTTAAAAAAAAAGAAAAGAAAATATGATTTTGGTCACAGGACCACATCAGCTGACAGTTTCCACATAAAATAAAGCCCCCATGCGCCCACACGCTGCTCGATCACACACACACACACAAAAAGGCTCCTTATCCGTTTATGTTCGGCCAGGGGTCATTTTATTTCAGAAAGCAGATTTACTTATTGAAGTAACATGAGTGCCAAAACAAATCTTACTGAAGTCCAAATGATAGTTTTATTTGGGAATTACTCGGTGATGTGTTCCACTACAGACAAGAAAATCCCTCAATCTTTAAAGACTTTATAGTCGTACAAGCTCTTGACCGCGGAGCTTCAAGAGGTTGTGTGTGTGTGTGTGTGTGTGAACTCCAGTTCGAACGTAAAAGGCTAAAATTTTCAGTGTGTGTTTGTGTGTTAGCAGCTCCGATTACCTCACACAGACACACACTGAAAATTTTAGCCTTTTACGTTCAAACCGGAGTCGGACAATGATGGAGAGACTCAAGAAGAAGTGACAACATGTAGAAGCAACAGGACATTTCTGAATGGTTAGTTGATGAATTTATGTTGAATTTATGAATTTAGTTATCTTCTAGTCATTGATTAGCATATTCTGTCACGATAATCTATAAATCGTGTCCCGGGGGGCGGGGTTTATGTAAATTCTAGGGTTGGTGATGTCACTAACCCGGGAGGAATGTCGTGTAGTTCCTACCAGCCGTTTGTTGTAGTCCTTTTCTTTAAAAGTAAATATCTCCCTTTGCTTTGAACTTTGAGCGTTGTAACTTTGCAGATGTTGTTTATGATCAAACAGCAACATTACACACTAACTACAGTTAGAAAAGTCAAATCATAATCAACCACCCCTTCAAGTCCACACGTCAAGCAAAAAAGAAACTATATGCCACAGGTCGAGATCTGTCGTTCCAACCACGCAACTTTGCGATGTGTTGAATGCAATGTGATGAAGGCAAGACTCAAACCTGTACAGCACATGTGCCCTTCACCCAGCATACCTCTGACAGGGAACAACACAGATTTATTAACAGGGTTCCCACACCTTGGTTAACTTCAAATTTAAGAGCTTTCCAGGTCCAATACCCTCAAATTAAAGGAATTAAAGGATTAGTTCACTTTAAAAAAAAAACTTTTGCTGATAATTTACTCACCCCCGATGTCATCCAAGATGTCCATGTCTTTCTTTTCTTCAGTCGAAAAGAAAATTAAGGTTTTTGATGAAAACATTTCTCCATATAATGTACTTCACTGGGATCCAAACGGTTCAAGGTCCAAATGACAGTGTCAGCGCCGCTTCAAACGGGCTTTAAACGACACCAGACGATGAATACGGGTCTTATCTAGCGAAAACGCTTTTATTTTTATAAGCACAAACGCTCGCCTTGCTCTGTTCTGTGATGCGCATTCGTGACGTCACGTAATACGCAATTACGTTGAAAAGGTCACGCTTCACCGAGTCAGTGTTTACAAATGTGCGGAAGGAGGACCATACACACATATTCAAATGTCTTTGTGTCAGTTTATCGTTTAAAATGCCCATTTCGTGTGCGTATCCTGGGTGTTGTAATATTAAAAAGCCTAAAATAAATTTTTCGTCAGGATAGCAATGTTTTACTTTTCACAGAAGCGTGACCTTTTCAACGTAATTGCGTATGACGTCACGAACGCGCATCACAGAACAGAGCAAGGCGAGCGTTTGTGCTTATAAAACTTTTTTATTTATTTTTTAAATGAGCGATCGTTTCGCTAGATAAGACCCGTATTCATCGTCTGGTGTCGTTTAAAACCTCGTTGAAGCGGGCGCTGACACTGTCATCTGGACCTTGACCCGTTTGGGGCCCATTGACGCCCATTATATGGAGAAATGTGTTCATCAAAAGCCTTAATTTCTTTTCGACTGAAGAAAGAAAGAAATGGACATCTTGGATGACATGGGGGTGAGTAAATTATCAGCAAAAGTTTTTTTTTAAAGTGAACTAATCCTTTAATGTGGGAACACATTTGTTGTGTTCAACAAACGTTGAGATTCCAACGTGGTGGTTTTGTGCGTGCGTGACCGTCGTGGCAACCTACAACACAAAGAACCTCACGCGGGAAACACTTAACGTAACGCGTAAATGCGCCTAACTAACGTAAATCAAGCAAGCTAGTGTGCATAGTAGGGGTGGGAATCTTTTACCATCTCACGATTCGATTCGATTCCGATTCTTGAGGCCACGATTCGATTCAAAATCGATTTTCGATTCAAAAAGATTTTCGATTCAAAACGATTCGATTCGATTATCATGTAGAACACAACCGGTGAAGACAAAAAAACATCTATATTTCTCAGTCAGACACAGTAACTTAAAGAATAACAAGTTATGAAAATAAAGTGCTTCTTTCAAAATGAATAATAGTCCTACCCCTAAGCTACCTGGCGATGAAGCAGCGATAGACCGAGTTTTTTTTTTTTTTTTGCCCTCTCGGAGTTGGCAGGGAGTTTCGTGAAGCACTGCAGTGTGCGTTGGTCTGCAGCTGCGGCTGACTGTACGTTCACACCGCCGCCGACTTGAGCTGCAAAAAAAGCTATAGCCGCCCTGTCAAGGACGCTTGTCAAAAAGTACGGGGAATCTTGTTGACGCTTTGGCCGCTCTGACGTAGCAGCATTCACAATGAAATGTAAACAGAAAAAACAAGCAATGCATTCGGCAGTTTAGGATATCGCACAAGATTTGTCAACACAGAAAACGTTTCATCACTGGAGAGTTTTTTTCCCGACACCATCGTATTAATTGATTTTGATTAATATGCGCGAGGGAGAGAGAGAGAGCAGACAGCGCTCGGGGTGAGTGCGCGCGCGCGGCCGGCCTCTCTCTCTCTCTGCTCGTTCTTATGCCCTGTCAAGGCGCGCCCTGTTAAACTGACAGGACTTAAAACACATGCAAATGGTAGGAACGAAAGATCTCCCTCTCATCCATTTGCTTCCTTTTTGTTTTAGTGATTTGCCGCTCACGTCCCGTACAGGCTAGTTACAAAAATGGAGGCGAACAGCCAGCTGATTTTATTTATTTATTAAATCGATTCTTGGACATTTCAGATCGATTCTGAATCGTTGCAAATGAGAATCTAGATTCTTCTGTGAATCGATTTTTTTGGCACACCCCTAGTGCATAGGCCACAAAGTCTTAGAGAAATAACACATTAGCGGTAGGAATAAAATGTATTTTTTTCCAGAAAACTTCTTGCACAAAATAAATTCAAGCACTTTCAAGGACCTGTGTCTATGCATGTTTCTTTTCCAAAACTTTCCAGGGCCTTGAATTTTTTTTCTTTCAGATTCACAAACTTTCAAGGATTTTAAGGGACCCGTGGGAACCGTGTATTAAACAAGCAACTAAATTACCTTGTCAGGTTTCTCCTCGATGACATCTGGACTGCAGAACATCTCAGCCAGTGCCACACGTAGTAAGGAA